>JASDQU010171748.1:0-21050 GCA_032191745.1 Picea mariana
AGATGGAGCAAATTCCAAAGTCGAGGAGAGAAGGGAAAAAGTTCCAAGAACAAACTTTGTTTCAAGTTCACCTCCTCAAGAAGGCTATAAAGGTGAAAGTTCAATAATTTTTGTTGAAACTTCAATCCCTCCAGCATGCAAAGCTTGTGTTCAAGATGAATGCAAATGTGTGAAACAAAAGAGTTATGACAGTGATGAGGACAAGAACACTGTTGTTGGTCTTCAAAGGAGAGCTTGTAACTCTTCAAATTCACCTCCTCAAAGAGGCGATAAAGGTGAATGTTCAAGGTATAATTCTTCTTATCATTCAATTGCTTTTGATTATGTTAAGCATGATAAATTTGTATGTAAAAATGGAAGAAAGAATCCATGTACATATTGTGGTTTATATAACCATCATGTTTCAAAATGTTGGAAAAGATTGACCAATTTCAGGAAACTTTACAAGCAAAGACAACGTGAAAAGTGGATGCAAAAGCTTTGCACTCATTGTCAGAAGCGAGGTTATCTTATTGACCAATGTTGGACTTTGCATCCAAACACTCATACATGGCACAAGAAGCAGATCGATAAAGAAATTGGCAAGAATGGAAGAGGAGATTCCATCATCGATGTGTGTCAAGATGACTCACAAGAGGACAATTTTCAGCAGAAAAAGTCACCGTTGAGTTGGCTTGGTAAGAAATGGTTGGATTTCTTGAGCAAGTAAGGCTTGCATTTTTATTTTGTAAATGCACTTTTCAGCGTTATATGTGCATTTATGTTGAGAGTATGACAAATTGCAATAGTTTATCATAACTTGTATGGTGCAAGTTGCATGTGAATGCAATTCATTTGAAGGCATTTTTGTTGTTGCACAACTTCGCTAGGAGGATGTAAAAGATGGATATGATGTTCACTTGTTACAACCATATATATTTTTCATATTCATCTCTTATGTACCCACATGTTTTGGGTTTAAGTACTTATGTTTGTACTAGAAGGAGAGTTGAAAAGTCATGCACATGCATTTGTTTTTATGTATGTGTAAGCAGTGAACCCGGTGATGGTTCATCATGAATGGCTCATGATTATAACATGATTGTGTATCATGTTTGTCGACTTCTCATTGGGAAGGTTGATATGTTTCGAATGAGTTTCGACTTGTGTCGATGTTGTCTTGACGACTATGTGTGTCGATCATGTTTTTCGACTTGTGTTTAGTCGATGGTGTTTGTTTGACTTGTAAGTTGATTTTGAGTACACCATGATGCAAGAAAATGCCATGTGTTTTGATGAAGTACAAGATGCGACAGTTGTTTGGAGATAAAAAGACTTTGTTGGCGTCATTTTTCAGTCTTGTATAATTTGTTTTCAAGATTGATGGTTTCTTGGCTTGTGACAAGATGTCGCAGGAAAGTTTTTGCAGCCATTGGAGAGTTGATTGTGTTGATGTCAAAGAGGTCATGAGAGGGACTTGATTCTCAGTGGGAAGGTTGGTAGTCTTCCAAGCACAAAGAGAACAGTGGGTCAGCAGCAGCCAGAGAATAGTGGTTGAGGGACATAGTCAGTTGCAGTGCACGACATGTCAAAGTATTCAGGTGATTGTTGAAAAGACTTTTCAAGTAGAATCAGTTGATATAACTTGAAATCAGACAGATAATCACAAGCTTTTGTGGGTTCAAAATCCTTTCAGTGGGAAGGTGTGATCAAAATCTGGACCAGGGGTCAAATTTTGGCTCAAAAATCAATGTTCTTGGAATTGCCTCAATACAAACAAGAGTATAGCCCTCTTCATCTCGAACCCAATGCAACTCATTTCGTCTCAAATGGACATCGAGAGGGAGAGATATTGCAATCTGTTCGGAAAGTCAAACAGGCAAAAAAAAGGACGCTGACTGGGCAGTCCGTACAGGCTGACGTGGCAGAGGCCGTACAGGTGACATGGCATGAAGTACACTGACAGGGAAGTTGGTGATGTGGCAGTCATCTATTGGCAGATGTGGTCTAATTGTAATGCGACATGTGGCATGGTTTTTGCAAATTATGAGGTGCCACGTGGCCCAGTCATGGGCTACCACGTGGCACCCCTTTATTGGCTTATTGGTTCAAAATTATGGATTCCATGGGATTCGAACCCCAGACCTCCCCACCGCATTACGCTTTCACAAACTCTGACCAACCAATGGGATATCGTTTGTACCTTGTTGTATTTATGCAACAAATTATATTTCAAATGAAATGTTTGTGTGGTTTAGGCCACGATCGGGCCGGGGCTTAGCCCCAGCCCTTGTTTGCGCACTTTTACATATGTGACCACGGTTATATACTATGGTATGGGCGCGTGTTTCATATATGTTTTAAACAGTTGTATAACCAAATAACTTCCGCCAAGTGTCACTTCACTATTTTCTATGGGACGGAGCCCCATTTTAAAATGCGCGTGGTCCCATGGACCCATATGCCCAACGGCTTGACGTTTGGGGGTTTTAGTTCCGTTAATGGTTTGAAGGTTTGCAGTGTTTTACGGTTGTGCATGTGTGTTAGGTTTTTACGCTATATATTGCGTGTGTGCCAGGTTCATTGGACAAGGGTGCGTTTTGTAGATGCAGAGCCAGCAAGCTTGAAGGAAGAGGATGGCAGGAGGCCTATCTTTCTCATTTTTTGGCCGATTGAGGTGCTGTAAAAGCACAGCTAGGGATTTTTGGATGTCTTGAATCCATTGACACTATTATCAAGGCCATTTGAAGACTTATTTTGTAGGTTTTTAGACATTGAAGTTTCAACAAGCTCAAGGGAGCTTGAAGCCCTCATTGATGGAGGACATGTTTTGGTGAGCCTATGTTTGTTTTCTGTGATTGAATAATCTTCTTTTGCTAATTGTTATGCTTTGAACACATTGGGATAGGTTTCAGAGGCTTTTGAGGACTTTTATAGGTGTTTTCGCCAAAGAGAAGCTCAAGGAAGCTTAAGGCCACATGTAGAAGAGGTCATTTCCGGATGAGCCTTGATTCATTTTCAAGGTTCTATTAGTCATTTTTGTGGTTTTTATGTGTTCTGATCTCAATGGTATAGTCTGTTTTTCCATTGGAGTTGAGAAACATCTTGTAAATAACTTTTGATAAATTAATCCCAGAGAGCCATGTCCATTAATGGAGGCTCAAGGAGATGTAGCCCGGAGGGGGTGAACTCCTTTATCATGTTGTGATTGTTATGAGTTTGATGGTTTATTTGCTACAAGTTGTGTTGTTGTGTATTTATTTAAAGTACATATTTAACCATTTAAAAGAACATTTTCTCACACATGAACATTTAAAGGAAGAAGCATAAACTTGGCACATAATTTTATCTTGCATATTTTAACACATGAGGCAAGGTCCTGTAAAGTTTATTTTAATGAAGTAGAGGGTGCTTGCATAGCATAACAAGTCAGCCTTCTATTTTCAGATCACCTTTTATCTTTCTTTTTCTACCTTTTCGATGGGTTTATCTTTCCTCGTGGACTTTCTTTCTCGATTCCATAGGTTCCCCATGTGTAAAGAGAAAAAATGGTTTCTAGGCACTCCCCCAGAATTTTGTATTTATATTACACATAAATGCACAACTATCAATTCCAATTCCAAATGGACAAATTTTTCTTCATATTTCAAAAGAATATACAACTAACAATTCCAATTCCAACTAGACAAATTTGTCTTGGTATTGTAGAAGAAGACAAAACTAACAATTACAATTCCAATTGAATAAATTTGTCTTGGTATTAAATAAGAAGACACAACTAACAATTACAGTTACAATTGGACAAATTCATGTTGGTGTTACACAAGAAGACACAACTAACAATTTGAATTGGACAAATTTGTTTTGGTATTACACAAGAAGACAAAACTAACAATTCCAATTGTACAAATTTGTCTTGCTATTACATAATAAGACACAACCAACAATTCCAATTCCACTTAGACAAATTTGTATTCCATTTTTTCGCACAATTG
This sequence comes from Picea mariana, assembly GCA_032191745.1. NCBI lineage: Eukaryota > Viridiplantae > Streptophyta > Pinopsida > Pinales > Pinaceae > Picea > Picea mariana. The sequence continues at coordinate 3,975 of JASDQU010171748.1, forward strand.
TCTTGCAATAACAAAAAATTGTCTATGAATTAAAAAACAAGACAAAAAGAACAAAAACGTGTTTGTTCCTGCTATTGTTGTGTGTATGTGTTGGGATTGTTTAGGGTTTTGAGATAGATGAGGTAGAGGAGTGTTCTTGGAACATAAAAATTCCCAACAGGAACACACAAGTGTTCCTATAATGCATGGACACTAAAGCACATATGCATTCTAGGAATGTGTACGTGTTCCTGCTGGGCATAGATGAGCGCAGAACATCAAGGATTTCAAGTCACAAGAGCACATGCATGATTTTAATGAAACATATATAGCATTTATTATAGACCAAAAATATTTATGAATAAATATGGATAGGGGTTTGCGGAGAACTAGGAACTAAGGTCTTAGCATTAAGAGTGTTTTGAAGCATAGAGCAATCATTAGAGATCCAAGATGTGGGTGGAAGTGTTGTGAGGAATTTAACAATAGGTATATGCATAGTGTACTCAAGGATTGAGTGTGGAGGGGGTTAAGGGTCAAGTATAGGTTATTCCTAGGCTTAGATGGAGCTACGGGGGTCTAGGTGATGGTCTAGGTCAATCTCTAGGTCATGGTCTATTGATTTTTATAATTTCCATATTTGATAATTATTAATTTATGATTTCAAACATATTTTAATGATAGTTGTTATCATAGAAAAATTACACACTAAAAATTTCAACTGAAATAAAACTGTAGTGGAAATAAAAAAATCATAGAGAGACAACCATGCACAATAGAAACAAGATTTAACCTAGGAAAACTTGAACTTGGGATAAAAACCCAACAAACTTTCCTCTAGAATAAATTTAATCCAAGTTCACAAATACATTACCAGAAAAATGAAGAATCCAAGCATATAGAAATTTCCAACCTAGTGTGAGGAAGAACCCTCAAGCATGGCGCATCACTGGAAAAAGATAACGCAACTAGTAACTGAGAACTTACACTATGACTAGAAACTATAACTGGAAGCTACAACTATAACTACAACTGCAATTGTAATTGACAACTACAATTGCAACTGCAACTGGAAACTACAACTGCAACTCGCACGAAGAAACTAGGAAATATGTAGTAGAAGAGAAGAGTTGATGAGATTTGTAATAATAAAATGAAATTTCCTTTATTTATACTTGTCAAGTCACCTTATTTTACTCTGAGGGTTGACTTCTCATTTTTTTCCTTTAACTTTATTTTTTTTCTTTTATAAGTGTTTCTTCAATGCTTCAATGTAGGCGATTTGATTTTCTTGTCTTTTAATTTCTTCTTTTGCTTTATGTATTCTTCTTAAATGTTTTCTTTGTATTTTCTTATGGATAATGACTTCCCAAAGTTGCAAAACTTCAATGATCCCTCTCAACGAGGGGTACATTCTCCATACATAGATTTCTTCTGTCATAGAAAAGTTTCTTCATGAGCCATGTTGATGATCCATATCCACAAAACTATGTCTAGCACCTCGAGTCTCAATGAAGACCACACCTAGACCATTCACTTTCACAAGTATACCCTTGTGAGTTAATGTCATGAAAGGTAAACCCTTGCGAGTGAATCTTCCATTCTCCACTAAGTAAAATATAAATTCCAGGAGAATGATGTTCGATGCGATATGACACATGAAAGAACCTTAAGCACGTTAAGTCCATAGTAAAATCCTATAAGTAAGGACTACACCTGGGCCCATTTACCCTGGAAATAAATGTATCCTTCTCCCTAGGACATATCTGGGAGAAGTTTTGCCTAATGCTTACTTGGGACACCCACCACCATAGGTACATGATTATGAGTGAATGCCACTTACAGGTAAACCCCTATAATTGAATATATGAGTCTCCACTAGTTAAACTTACAATTGTGGGAGAATTATGCCCGATTCAACCACACATAAGAGGAACACTAGCACCTTGAATATTCTATCCTTTGATGAATACACTTGGGATATTCACCACAGATACACCCCGGTGAGTGAATTTCTTCTCGATTCTTCCTCCTAGAGAACCATCAACACTTTGAGTCTTGTGTCCTTCGAAGACTACACCAGGGCCATTCTCCACTGGTAAAATCACCATGAACAATCCAAGGAGAATTTCTTCCCAATGTTGAAAAACATCAAGACTCCATGGACCCAAGAGCTAAAGAAAAACATTAGGAAGAACATGAAGATTCCAAGAAAGGCACGGAAGCCAAAACAACCTGTCATTAAGACCTCTCAGTGAGGGAGAAATTATTCAGCATGCCAATATTTTCCCAGAAGTAAACAAACTTCACTATGGACAGAGGCTTGGTGAGAATGTATGTAGTCTACTAATTTATGGATGTGCACTTGATCTTTATTTATACCTTCTTCATCATGTCTCGGATGATCGACAATCTACTCATCTGTGGATATGTATTGGAGCTTCACTACTTCCTTCTACATCACATGTTAGATGAAGTGATATTTGATCTCAATCTCTTGACCAAATAGTCCTCGAATAACTTTCTAAAGCCACATTGCTTCATGACTTGCAACACTGGCTGCGATATACTTAATCTTACTATACTAAGTTCTAAAAAAACCTACTTCCTTCTTATCCCATAAATCAGAACTAATCTCAAGTTGAAGTAGCACCCAAAGGTGCTCAATCTATCTATTGCACTCCTTTCCCAATCAGAATATGTATATCCTTGCCTCCTCACTTCACAACCCGAGACAAACTGATGCAGGAGCATCACTGGAAATCATGTGGAGCAGGACCACTCAGCACATGGGAATATTTCCTGAATATTAACGCTGGAAATATCGACGAGTATTGGGAGGCACATGTGAACTCAATGATTTTGAGGCATGCCTCAACTCAGCACTGGAAAAATATTTGAAGCACGTTTGAACGATTTCCAGTGAAATGGGAGTTTCCACTCCTCTAGAATATCACCAATCTAAGATACTCATTAGGTTAGGCTTTCGAGTAGCTAGGTAGTTGGGGGAAAACCTAAGAACCCTCTGAGATAAACTGAGGTTATGTATTCCCAAATGAGGATAGCTGCAAGTTAGTAGGAGATTTCTGAGTTTTTATTTTTCGTTTTGATATAGTTGTAGCCATTTTCACTGGAAAATGGATGCTATGCATGGTGTGGAAATTAGGGATGATTTTAAGGATGAAAATTTATTTTAAATGTAGAACCTTGGCGAATCTTACTAATCCTTCATATGCCAACTATAAATGATTGGCGATATTTTTGTAAAATTATTCAAATTTCTAAGGATTTTATATAGTTTTTATAAATTTTAACAATTTTTAAAGTAAAATAATTTTATCCTATAGAATTTGGGTGAATAATTTTTAAAATAGCGAATATTGTTTTTTGAAAAACCATGGAAAATTAGCCCATGAGTGAAATTTAGCCCCTAAAATCATCCCTGGTGGAAATTGCTTGCAATTCCCTTTTATTGTGTTTTCATGAATGAAAGAATGAATTTCTTTATGAGTAGATGGAACTGTGAATGTTAGGATAAGTCTCAATTGTTTCTCTTCTGTCGAGTGGTGCAAGGTGTGCACACAGAACGCAACAAGTGCGTTGTCAGGATCTGTTTCGATTACGAAGCTCAGAAGAGATAACATGAAACTTCCCTTTGCAAGGAGTGCAAAGAGACTGGTTCAAGGTGTGCACATTCATTTGCAAGAATTCAAACCTTTTGTAAAGATCTGGTGCAAGGAGTGCATAGATCTTAGGTTCGACTAAGTGTCAAAGGGACTTTGTAAGAAGTTGAAGAAGCAACAAAAGGAGAACTCCAGGAGGGCAAGAGGAATTTATCTTCGAGAAATCCTTCGGATATGAGTTATCAAAATACCTAAAACGCAAGGAGTGTGCAGGAAGTCGAAATCTTCACAAGACCAAGGTCAGGAGGAATAACACTTTTCATAAGTGCTAACAAGATCCAAGAGTTGGACTCGTCAGGGGAGCAAAGTTTCAAAACCTTTGAACACTTAGATAGTCTTCTAAGTTAGAAAAATCAGAAGCTCAGGAGGAGTGACGTTGGTCATTGGATCATAGTGCTAGTATCAATAGTTGTCCGATTCAATACAAGGTATAGGAGATTTAATGCTTCGTACACAGAGGAGAAAAAACACACCAAGATTTCAGACTTGAAACTTCCGAAGTCTGGAGTTCTAGATTTTCAAAGTAAAATCTCCATCGTTCGATCATCTAAAGTAGACTTAGCCATTAGATCATCTAAGGTGAATGTTCGATGTTGGATTGCCAAGGAGAATCTGAGCCATCAGATATCACGAGCTAAGGAGGAATCAAGTTTGAAGTCTAATATTCCCAAAGCACAGAGTGCTAAAGAGACGAGAGTCATCGATCTATTGGAGGACACTAGTTAGCAGATCGCGAATTCTAGGAAATTTGTCATGGGATTTTTCAGTTTGAGAATTGGGATCGCTCAACCCTGAAGGCCCGAAGACCAGAAGTGAATCTAAGCCATTGGATCTAGAGGAGAAGTGGTGAATATATGTGAGATCTGGGTAAAGTCCAGAAGCGATCTCTAGCCATCATATTCGGGGGAGACGTGGCGTGAATCCATGTACTCTAGGTATAGAATCGAAGTAATCCTCAGTCATTAATCCAGGGGGGGGCACGTCTCAGTTGATCACAACCTTTAGATAGAAGTGTTGGGGAATGGGTGAAGTTCAATATTCAAAATACTCGAAGTATGAAACACGGAGGATATATCGACCATTGATCGAGGGGAAGGTATTAGGACCGTTGATATTGGTTGAAAGGTAAAACATTGAAGGTAGAAGCTGGACCATTGATTGTGAGGACAGGTGTCTTCAGATCACCTGCTCTGAAAGGTTGAAGTACAAAAAAAGGTGAGGTTTGAGATTTCAAAACCCCGAAGTTCAGAGAACCACAGAGATCGCGGCCGTTGATTCAAGGGGATAGGTGTCAGTAGATCTTCCACTCTGAAAGATTTCCCTACAAAGGAAAACAAGGTTCGAAACTTGAGAATTAAGGAGCTCGAAATTTCGAATCGACCAAAGTCATTGATATGGGAGGAGGAAGTATGATCTTTTGATTCCAAGGAATATATCTCAGTCATCCGTTTGAAAGAACCGTCAAGATCATGAGATCGAAGGTCATATCGCATTTAGGGGACAGGATTTTCACAGACTTTAAAAAGTTGAGGGCGAGCCACAATCCATACCGTGGTTTCTCCAAGAAGGCACGTGGAGTCTCGAGGAGAATTGGGAGACCAAAAGTTGTTTGAATTCAAACTACTTGTGGTCGAGCCCGCAATCGTGTGGTCATCGCCAAGGTCACATCAAGGGAGGGGTCGAGAGAAAAGGTGCTGATGCCTGATACTTTGAGGTTTTACGTAGAGCGTGAAAAAAAAGGTCACGGGGGTCGAGAGGCTTGTGCAGGGAGCCTAGAGGACCAATGTTTAACAAAGAACAAGACCAATGGGGTTTGAGAGAGTCAACCAGCTCCATAATCAGAGATCTTGACTGGGAGGTCACGTAACCCTTAGGAGAGAAGGGGGTCTGCATCAAGTGGTATCAGAGATGAAGTTTTTCTTGCAGATAGAAAGAAAAGGAAAGGAGACAGAAGAAGTAAAAGTTGTACTCTTTTTATAACAAACAATCAACACAATGCCACCAAGGAGACGAGTGGAACCACCTTTAGCCAATCGTGCTATAAAAAGGGAGATGTGAGAACTTTGTGCAATATTAGAGGTGATGGAGGCAGTGCAGAGGAGAGTAGTTGATGCTGGAGACATTAGAGTAGTAGAGAGCAAAGAATTATAAGACAAAGAAGCTGCAGGAGTGGATGTTATCTAAGAATGATTACTGAGAGCAGTCGCTAGATTGGGAGGTACAACCAAGATAGAGGTCCCAATGTATGAAGGAAATTTAGATGTTGAAGAGCTATTGGATTGGGCGAGATCCATGGAAAAACATTTTGACTATGAAGAGGTTGATGAAGAGAAAAAGGTGAAACGGGTTGTCACCAGGCTAAAAGGACATGCAACCCTGTGGTGGGATGAACTGCAGGCCGAGAGGAGAAGAAAAGAAAAGAAAAAGATAAAGAATTGGGATAGAATGGTAGCTAAGATCAACTCTAAGTTCTTGCCCAAGGATTATCATATCAATCTATTCAGGAAGATGCAGAACCTAAGATAGAAGGGAATGATAGTTAAGGAGTACATAGAAGAGTTCTATAGGATGAACATTGGAATTGGACAATGGGAGAGAGATGAAGAAAAAGTTGCTAGATATATAAATGGCCTGAAATATCAGATCCATAATGAGATCAACATGATGTTGGTAAAGATAATGGAGGATTCTTATCAATTTTCACTTAAAGAAGAGGAGAATTTGACCAGAAAACAAAGCCAATGAGGAAGAGGTAAAAGCCCAACCCTGGCCAGAAATAAGGGAGTTACCCATGACAAGGCACATAAGTCTAAGGATGAGGATGAAAAACCACACAGTCACTCGAAAAGAGGAGGAAGTTACTGAGGAAGACACAATGGTGGAAGAAGTTCTTCTAGAGGAAGAGGAAGAAGAGGAGGAGGATAAGTAAGATGCTATGCATGTGGAAATATAGGGCACATGTCTTGAGAATGTCCCGAGAAAAAGAAAGAAGGAGGAGGTGAAGCTCACATTTCAGAAGCACGGAGAGGGAATGTTGAATAAGGAGCAGAGGATGGAATATCCCTGATGTTGAGGAAGGTTCTCTTAAAACCAAAGGCAAAAGTTGAAAATCTAGTGCAGAGGAATAGTCTATTTAGGACAACTTGCAAGACTAAAGACAAAGTATGCAAGGTGATAATTTATAGTGGGAGCATTGACAACTTAGTATCCACAGAGATGGTGGAGAAATTGGAGTTGGAGACAACTGCACATTCAAATCCATACATAGTCTTATGGTTGAAGAAAGGACACCAAGTAATGGTTACTAAACAATTCTTAGTTGAATTTAAGATAGAAGGATATAGAGATGAAATTCTATGTGATGTAATTCCCATGGATGTATGCCATTTTTTTTGGGAAGACCATGGTAGTTTGATAGGAATTTCATTCATGATGGGAGGAAGAATACATACACCTTGGAGAAGAATGATAGAACACACATGTTGTTTCCAATAGAGGAGAATAAAGTGAAAGAGGAATCCAACACGAGCATACTTCTCATGAGCGGGAAGGAACTCCCGAATGAAGTCAAGAAAGAACAAGAGATACAGTTTGTTGTGGTGAGGAAACCTAAAGTTATCCTTACAACTACTTCAATGGATGATTTTCCTGAAGAAGTTCAAGAATTGTTGTATAATTTTGCTGACATAGTGGTGGATGAGTTGCCTAACTCATTTCCACCCATCAGAAGTATCAACCAACATATTGACTTGATACCAGGAGAAAGTCTGTCGAACAAATAAACATACAGATTGACACCTCGAGAGAATGAGGAAGTGAAGAACCAAGTCCAGGAACTATTAGATAAGGGTTTGGTCAGAGAGAGATTGAGTTCATGCACAATACCAACTATGTTGAGTCCAAAGAAGGATGGGGGATGGAGAATGTGTACAGAATCAAGAGCCATTAACAAGATCACCATCAGGTATAGATTCCCTTTACCAAGAATGGATGATTTACTGGACTGTTTAAATGGAGCAAGTTTATTTTCTAAGATAGATTTGAAAAGTGGATATCACTAGATTAGAATGAGAGAAGTTGATGAGTGGAAGACAAACTTTAAGAGAAATTAAGGGTTGTATGATTTGCTTATTATGCCATTTGTCTTAAGAAATGCCCTGAGTACTTTTATGAGGCTAATGAATGAAATAATGAAAGATTTCATTGGAAAGTTTGTGGTTGTATATCTGTATGATATACTGATCTTTAGTAGGACTAAAGAGGAGCATTTGAGGCACCTAACACTAGTGATGAGGAGACTACAACATGAGAAGTTGTTGATAAATTTGATGAAGTCCTCATTTATGAAGACATAACACATTTACTTGGGTTTCATTATATCTTCAAATGAACTAAAGATGGATCCAGAGAAGGTGAATGAAATCAAATAATGGTCGTCACCGAAGAGAATGTTTGAGGTAAGGATCTTCCATGGATTAGAAGGCTTCTATAGGAAGTTCATAAGAGACTTCAGTGGAATTTGTGCACCAATGATGGATACAGTGAATAAGAAGAGAAAGTCTTTTAAATGGACAGAGGAGGCCGAGAGGAGCTTCAATATACTGAAGGAGAAAATAATAGAACGACCAATTCTAGTCTTGCTTAATTTTCAAAAGACATTTCAGGTGAGATGTGATGCAAGTGGGGATGCAATTGGAGTAGTTTTGAGCCAGGATAATAGACCTCTTTCCTATTTTAGTGAGAAGCTGAATGAGACCAAGATAAATTACTCCACATATGATAAGGAATTTTATGCCATAATTCAAGCCTTGAATAAGTGGAGACACTACCTTGTCCCACATGAATTTGTCTTGTATAGTGATAACCAGGCTTTACAATTCATAACCAGACAGGAAAAATTGAATTAGGGGCATGAGAAATGGGTTGATTTTATGAATAATTTTCATTTTGTCATAAAAAATATTGTTGGGAATGCTAACAAAGTTGTTGATGTGTTAAGAAGGAGATGTTTGATTCTACAGGAATTTCAGGTGAAGATCTTGGGGTTTGAACATCTTAAGGACATGTATTGTGATGATACAAATTTCAAGGAAGCATATGAAGCATGTGCAAATCCTGTGATAAGAGACATAAGCCAGTGGAAAAAGTACATGACTCAAGAGGGATTGTTGTTCAAGGGAAATCAGTTGTGCATACCAAAATTCTCAATGAGGGATAACATTTTTAAGGAAAAGCATAGTGGAGGATTGGCTAGACATTTCGGCCATGATAAAACATTTGCATAGTTGAGAAGTTCATACTATTGGCTAGGTATGAGAACAAAAGTGATAAATTTTGTGAACAGATGTATTGTATCAACCATTGCCAATACCATAGAGGCCTTGGGATGCAATAAGCATGGATTTTGTGTTGGGACTTCCAAGAATGCAAAAAGGATTTGATTGCATATTTGTGGTGGTGTATAGATTTTCAAACATGGCACACTTTATCCCATGCCAGAAGACCAGTGATGCAACACATGTTGCAAATCTATTTTTCAAGGAAGTTGTGAGATTTCAAGCCTACCTAGAAGCATTGTCTCAAACAGAGACAATTTTTTTTAATGATGCAGGAGCATCGTTAGCAAATACGCAGAGAAAGACCACTCAACGCATGGGAATATTTCTGAAATCTTAACGCTGGCAGTCTTGACTAATATTGGGAGGCACGTCTAAACTCATCGATATTGAAGCACGCCTGAACTCAGCGTTAGAAAAATCTTTGAAGCAAGCTTGAACGATTGCGAGCGAAGTGGGATTTTCCACTCCTGCTCTTGAATATGACCGATCTACAATAGTCATTAGGTTAGGTTTTGGAGTAGCCAAGTAGTCGGGGGGAACCTTAAGAACCCTCTGAGATAAATAAAGGTTATGTATGCCCAAATGAGGCTAGCTACAAGTTAGTAGGATATTTCTGAGTTTTCATTTTTTGTTTTTATATAGTTGTATCCATTTTCACTTTTGAATATGACAGAGGAAAATTTACTCAATGCATGGTGTGGACATTGCTTGCAATTCCCTGTTATTGTGTTTTCATGAATGAATGAATGAATTTCATTAGGAGTATATGGAACTGTGAATGTTAGGATAAGTTTCAAGTGTTTCTCTTCTATCGAGTGGTGCAAGGTGTGCACAAAAAATGCAAGGAGTGCATTTTCGGGATCTGTTTCGGTTCCAAGGCTCAGAAGAGATAACACAAAACTTCCTTTTGCAAGGAGTGCAAAGAGACTGGCACAAGGCATGCACAGTCGTCCGCAAAAATTCAAACCTTGCTTAAAGATTTGGTGCAAGGAGTGCACAGATCCGAGGTTTGACTAAGTGTCGAAGAGACTTTGTAAGAAGTCAAAGAACTAGCAAAAGGAGAAGCCAAGAGGGCAAGAGGAATTTCTCTTTGAGAAATCCTTTGGATCTGAGTTATTGAAATCCATAAAATGCAAGGAGTGCATAGGAAGTCAAAGTCTTCACAATACCAAGATCATGAGCAATGACACTTTTCATAAGTGTTAACGAGATCTAAGAGTCATACTCGTCGGGGGAGAAAAGGTTCTAAACCTTTGAACACTTAGAAAGTCTTCTAAGTCATAGAAATCAGAAACTCATGAGGAGGAGTGACGTTGGTCATTGGATCACAGTGCTAGGATCAATAGCTATCTGATTCAATACAAGGTACGCGAGATTTAACGCTTCGTAGACAGAGGAGAAAGAATCCACTAATATTTGAGACTTGAAACTTCTGAAGTTTGGAGTTCCAGATTTTCAAAGTAAAATATGCATCGTTCGATCATTTGAAGTTGAATGAGTCATCATATCGTCTAAGGTGAATGTCCCACATTAGATCGCCAAGGGGAATATGAGCCCTCAAATATTGCGAGATCAAGAGGAATATAGTTTGAACTCTGATATTCTCAAAGCGCGGAGTGTCAAAGAGTAGAGAGTCGTCGATCTGTCGGAGGATAGTTGTCAACAGATCTTGAGTTTTGGTAAATTTGTCATGGGATTTTGTTTGAGAACTGAGATCATCGAACCCCAAAGGCCCAAATACCTGAAGTGAATTTGAGCCATCAGATCTAGAGGAGACGTGGTGAAGATCTGTGAGCTTCGGGTAAAGTCCTGAAGAGATCTCTAGCTGTCATATTCATGGGAGACATGGTGTGAATCCATTTACTCCCGGTATAGACCCGAAGTAATCCTCAACCATTGATCCAGGGGGGGACATGTGTCATTCAATCACAGCCTTCGGATAAAAGCATTGGGGAAAGGGTGAAGTTTGAGATTCGAAATTCCTGAAGTCTGAAACCCAAAGGAGATCTCAATCGTTGATTAAGGGGAGGATCTCAAGCCCATTGATCTAGGTTGAAAGGTCAAACAACCAAGGTAGAAGTTGGACCATTGATTGTGAGGACAGGTGTCTTTAGATCATCCACTCCAGAAGATTGAAGTACGGAAGAAGGCGAGTTTTGAGATTTCAAAACCCAGAAGTTCATAGAACCACAGAGATCACAACTGTTGATTCAAGGGGACAGGTGTCAATAGATTTTCCGCTCCAGAATATTTCCCCGCAAAGGAAAAAAAGGTTCAAAACTTTAGAATTCTAGAGCCTTAAATTTTGAATTGACCACAATCTTCGATCTGGGAGGAGAAAGTCTGAACCATTGATTCCGAGGAATATATCTCAATCACCTATTTGAAAGCACCGTCAATATTGTGAGATTGACAATCATCTCGCATCTTAGGGACATGATTTGTGAAGACTTTAAAAAGTCAAGGGTGGGCCGTAATCCATACCGTGGTTTCACCAGGAAGACATGTGGAGGCTCGAGGAGAATTACGGGCCCAAAAGTAGTTTTACTTCAAACCGCTTGTGGCTGCACCCATAATCACATGGTCATCACCAAGGTCACATCGGAGGAGGGGCCAAGAGGAAAGGCGCTAACGCCCGATACTCGGAGGTTTTCGTAGAGTGTGAAAAGAAAGGTCGCAGGGGCCAAGAGGCCTATGAAGGGAGCCAAGAGGACCCGTGTTTAACACAGAATGAGACCTATGGGGTTTCAAAGAGTCAATCGATTCTAGAATCAAAAATCCTGACAGAGAGGTCGTGAAACCCTTAGGAGAGAAGGGGGTCTCCATCACAAACCATATCCAATTGTTCCATTTTGGTACCTCAGCACATGCTTCACTGCAACCCAATGGAATTGCCTTGACTTCAACCAAATACTAGCTTGGGGTGCTCTTTGGAAATAAAATATATATCTTGGTGTTAACCAGGTACATCAGGGATCCAATCAACTTCTTGTACATCGTGGGATACACCAAATATGAATCTGAAGTAGAATCACTTAACTTCTTCATATTTGTCTCCATAGGTGTAGCCATGTACTTGGAGTCCATCATATCAAACCTCACCAGTATCCGCTCACTGAGGAATATCTCATATGATCTCTGTCACATCTCTAATCCTAATAAATAGTACATTCGACCAATATCTTCCATTTCAAACTCCAAGGAAAACTCCCTCTATCACTGAATAAAACCCTCTTGTCTAGTCTACCTCACTGGTTTCTCCCTCTATTACTAGGGTAAAATGCATACCCCAGTCTCCCTAACTAGATTCCTCATTCGTCATTGTATCAAATCCTACTAAAACAAGTGGATCCTCCTAGGATTTCTCACATATCCTAGAAGCCTGCTTCCTCTAGAGCTTCTATCTAGCTTCTTTAACTCATAAAACCTATCTGTCAGTCTTGGGAGATGTCTCTCTCCCACCTAAACCTAAGGAGGAACTCCCTCTGTGACTCTCCTTTTAATCCAACTAATCTCTCTAAGATCAGGCTCACTTTGGGTTCACATTCTCCCTATGAAAACTAAGTCCCTATGAGTCTGTATAATATTCAGATCCATCTACTACCTTTGCATCTGCTGGCCTCATCTGAAGTATTATCTCCTATGAAATATTATTGAAGGTTGTTTCTCCTTACTATATCCTAATGTATGACTCCCTCTAAACTCTGATTCCCGATGAATTGGTACTTGGTGGGGCCACCTAACTTACCACTATTCGAGCCACCTCCTCATAAATGAAATTTTTGGAATCAATGATGTGACTCCATGTAACTCCAGAAACTTTAAGGTCATTTTCTATCCCTGAAAGTATCATTGAGAGATCCATGCCTGTTTTCATCCTACAAAGTGTCATGAAGCCAATATGGCCTCTTCCTGGTCAATGCAACATATTTAGGTAGACTGACTAGACATGTTGGCTCTACTAACTTCTCTTGATAGTTTGAAGAATGAAAAAATATACTAGAGTGATTTGTATGGTCATCCTTTAGAGCCTCTTTCTCCTAATTATCAATATCCATATGAGACTCTTTGTATCCCACAAAAGTACCCTACGTTCTAGAAGGTTATAACCTTGTCCTCATCTCCTTGGATGCATTGATGTATATTGGCATGTACACAATTCTTTGTTCAGAAAATATGTTCCATGTCTCAAACCAGATACCATCTAACATGTTCCCACCTACAACCATCACTATATATCCCTCTCTGAGATATCACATGTGACCTACCCGGAACAAGAACAACAACAAGAACAACAACAAGAACAACACTCCTCCACTGTTGTGACCAATAATTCCTCCATGGTCTCCTACCTGAAACAAGAACAATAACAAAATATAATAACAACACTTTTCTAGTGTTGTGACCAATCATTCCTCCACGGTAACCTTCCCAGAACAAGAGTAAGAACATAAGACAAGAACAAAACCTTTTTAGTGCTGTGGTCAATCATTCCTCCATGATAACCTGTCCAAAACAAGAGTAAGAAACAAAGACAAGAACAACACTTTTCTGGTGTTGTGACCAATCATTCCTCCATGGTAACCTCCTTGGAACAAGAGCCAAAAAAAAAAAGACAAACTGAAGAATGTTAACAAGCGCAGAACCCTAAGATTTCAATCTTTTCCAAATGTCAATCTGAGAGAACTAGTAGATGTGCTAGGCCAAGGCAAGTTGCTCTATGGTAAAATTTGTCCCAACGACTTGCAATGAATGCTCAACAAGCTTAACAAAACTATGTAGTGGAAAATATCATGTGCAACAACAAATATCAAGAAGGCTATGATACCATGCTGATTTTTCTAATTTCCAAATATGATAATTATTACCTTATGATTTAAAACATATTTCAATGCCACTGTTATAATAGAATAATTACACACTAAAATTTTCAACTGAAATAAAAATGTAGTGGAAATAAAATAATCACAGATAGATATCCATGCAGAATAGACACAAGATTTATTGTGGAAAAACCCGAAATTGTGAGAAAAATCCAACAAACTTTTCTCTAGAAGAAATTTAATTGAAGTTCACAAATACATTACCGGAAAATTGAAGAATCCAAGCACATATAAAGTTGTTCCATAGTGTGTGGAAGAACTCTCAAGCATAGTTCATCACTAGAAAAAGATAGTGCAACTGGAAACTAACAACTAGCATTGCAATTGGAAACTGTAACTGGTAGCTACAACTGCAATTGTAACTGTAAACTGCAATTGCAATTGCCACTACAACTGTAACTAGCAACTTCAACTACATCTGCAACTATAACTAGAAACTGCAATTGCAACTGCAACTATGACTAGCAACTTAAATTGCTGGAACACTGAGAGGGGGGTGAATCAATATGATCACTTTATACCACTTTTAACCACAATATATAATCTTTAAATTTGTTAGAAGTGTTCAACAATTTATCATTAGCATCCAATATATCAACAATATAAACCAATAGTGCACATTAAACAATCACAGAAACATGATGCACCATAATTTACGTGGAAACCCAAATGGGAGAAACCAAATAATGTTTTTCTTATATGTGAATATTACATTCAAAGAGAGAACCAACTTCCCAATTCTCCAATTGCAACTAGAAGGAGGATCCATCCTCCTCTTTATAGGATCCAACTTGAAGGAAGCTACAACTCCCTAAATTCTCTGTCTCCAACCAGAAGAAGGATAAAAACCCTTGATTTTGAGGCTCCAACCTAAATGAAGCTACAACTCCCTGATTCTCTAGCACCAACTCGAAGGAGGCTACAACCCAACTTCCTTTCCCAGTCTTTCTTCCATGAAATATAAATGCAAACCAAACTATCACTACCAAAATCACTGCCACTATCAGTATGTCACTGTCAACCAGTCACTACCACTTATACTCAACATCAATGAAACTAGATCCACACACATAGATCACCAAGAACATCTCTCAACCAGGAACCTAACATCACCAAGACATGCCTTAGGCATATACCTTAACATTACCAAGATATAACCTCAAAATATGGATATAAACATACCTTTAATTTTGTACCAACCTTGCTGCATCAGATCTTAGACCAACCTAGAACAATCATCTTCTTTACATTACCTATGCCTAGCTACCTCAGATTTGCCAATAGATCAAGTGTTCACTAGATAGATATTCAATGAACTTGTGTATTGGAATGATAGACTTTTAATGTGTATTTATACTCTTCCATGTAACTACTTTTCAACCACTTTAACCTTAATTAATTTATTATTGTAACCACTTTACCCTTAATTAATTTCTTGTTACAACTACTTTACACTTTTTCCTAATTTTAGGGTCTTAACTGTTTTACCTTTTTTCCTAATTCTAGGGTCAAACTATTTTACCCTTTTTCCTAATTTCAGGGTCATAATTGTTTTAACCTTTTTCCTCATTTTAGGGTCAACATTGTTTTACCCTTTTTATTAATTTTAGGGTCAACCTATACTTTCTTGTTACAACCACTTTTCCCTTAATTAATGACTTTGTAACTGTTTAGGGTTTCTTAATCATTCTTCAAGGATTCATATCTTCATGAAACCATAACTCCTCAACTGTGAGGAACCATGTGGAGCACATCATACCATTGAAAACAACATGATGATAACTATCCATCCATGATTTTTTACTTGCATTTACGTTTCCCTTCACATTCAAATTATTCAAACAAATTTGGGTTTCAAAACCACACCTTTGGGGATTCTTGTAGACTTCGTCAATTAAACCTGTATCTAGGACTTTGTTGATGGGCGAAATCGACTGTCCGTCAACTGAGAGAGTGGAACCGGTTCAGGGTTTTCTAATAACCCAAGCCATTTGGAATGAACCACCCTGACAGGTTTAGCAACTCTGTTAGCCGATCTAATGTCCTAAGAAAACAAAAGAAAAATAATCTAAACTAACTAATCTAACTAAACTAAATAAGCTAACTAAACTAACTAACTATAAATGAAACTAACAAATAAACTAATCTAATTAAAACTAACTACTAAACAAACTAAATAAAACTAATTATCAAAACAAACTAAACTAATCTAACTATCTAACTACTAATTGAAATATAACTTATTCACAAAATATACAATATCTGCAATTTAAAGATTTAAATAAAACCTGAAAAACTCATTTGCGTTCTACCCTAAGACAGTAAAAGATATTTTTTGTTGATTTTATGATTTTATGAACAAGAAATAAAACAAAACTAACTAAACTAAATCACTAATACACTAATTCTAACTACTCATCTAAACTACACATATATCTAACTAAACTACTAATAAATATACTAAACAAATAAATAACGAATTGACCTGGAAACGCTCCACGTTTGTCTTGTGTATGATGATTGCCTTAGCTGATTGGAGGGAGGAAACCCACACTGAATATTCCAAAAGCTTCTCGTAAACAATACGCTGCAATGCTCTTTAAGTTTATTTACAGGACAAACAAGACATAAAAATAACAATGATTATATGATTTATAAATCTCTACAATTAGGTAAACCTGTTATGCAAAGATCTATAGTAAATAATTCAATTGATGAAGAAGAGAAATCTGTCATTCATAAACTGAATCAAGTAATTGCTGTATTTTTAAGTACTGGAAGAAATCATATATGGATGAAACATTGATTAATACATATCATTCTGCAAAAGACTATGATAGCTAAAGTAGTCACTAATCTGATACAAATTGATAAACATAAACATGAAACAAAAGAATGATATTATGAAAGCGAAAGTTGTAGCAGAACATCAACTTCTGTCTCAGTTTGTATTAGATATCCATAATCCTGGTTCTCCCACAAGCGAGGATGATCCTTATTACACAAAATAATAAGTATTTAAAGGTTTTCCACAGGGTAAACCCTCCCTGTGGAAGTTATAAAACTGTTTACATAAAATCTGGGAAGATATCCCAAAGTTGTCTAAACTAGGCAACTAAAATAAAAGTAAAATATCCAAATATCCTCTAGAGTGTCCATCAAATCCCATGCAATTCGAATTCACCTGAAAAG
>JASDQU010171750.1:0-19813 GCA_032191745.1 Picea mariana
ATCTTCTTGCGAATGCGAGTAGCTGTCACATCTCTTCTCAGAGATAAGCTGCCACCATTCTAGCGAGTCTTTCACTCTGTATTTTTACAGTCTCTGTACATTTTTCTGATTAATAGAAATCGTGTATTACTGTATATTTGTGTTATGGTTGCATCTCTGATACATTTCTGTTATATTATTGAATATCTGCAATATCTTTGTTCATTTCGTTATTATATCTCCGCTCTCATTTCGTGCCGAAAATAATCCGGATCACAACAGTCCACAGAGAATACAACAGGCTCACAGCCAATACAATAGTGCACAGAAAATACCACATAGAAATTCTGCTCACGGCAAAATGCAATGGTTCTCGACCAATACAACCGGCTCAGCAATACAGTCCGCAGCATCCATCCCCGCCGAATGGTGCGCACATCCCCCTCTTCCCGTCCCTTATTCATCCCTGCCAACTAACGCAATTACTCCACAACCACCTCCGTCCTCCATTCTGCGTCCCCCTTTAATATTTTATCATCTTGGGATTTCTAGGCTATCCCTCTTTGCATACGCCACCCCGGGCATACACAACTTTTATTATATCTTTTTTTTTTTGATCTCTTAAATTTATGTCAAGGGTCATTAAATGTGATCTTCAATCAAATTATTATTACTTAGTTAATCCTCAATTATTCTTTAATTAACTTTTACTTAATAATCTTAATCATTTATCAATTTAGGGTCGTTACATTAACAAACATTTTCTAATAAGAGTTTCTTATTTTAAATGGACAAAAACTATCGGTATGCGTGACACATTTCAAGCATTAGTATAATAAATATTAACAAAAGAAGGAGATTCTAACATATTTAACATAGAACTCTGAAGAAGATTGAGAACCTAACAATAGAAGGAAAGATCACTGGCAAGCTATCATTGATGACAGGGACCAGTTGAAGTCAACGACGATCACGCAACCTTAGCAATCAACCAAACATGGCCCGTAATTTTTTGTAATTATCTTATAGTGACATCAGTGCTTAGGTCGACAAGCATGACATTTGAAGACAAGACTTTCTCATAGATGCTTTTTAAAATTCTATTGCTGTAATTTTATGTTTTAAGGATTCTTATGTCTGTTAATATTTTTATAATGCGTTGGCCACGATTATTTGAGGATTGTAAGAAGTGAGCGTAATCGCTATAATTGTAAACTCTGCTGTACAAGGTGCATAATTCGCAGCTTAAATCCCATAGCAGGAAACTGTGGTAGCGGATTAAGGGAAGAGAAACGAATAAAGTTTGGCAATATTGATATGAATATCATGAATCAAGAGAGGAAACATGCTCTGCATGCAGTGATTGTGCCATTTCCTGCACAGGGTCATGTTAATGCTCTCATGAATTTGGCCCAGCTGCTGGCTATTCGGGGAGTTTTTGTCACTTTCGTCAATACTGACTGGATACACGAACGCATGGTGGAAGCTTCAAAGAAAGGTAAATCTCTTGTTTCCAAAGACGATCTGGAGTTGGAGCAGCAAGGATGCAGAATTCGGTTTCTGTCTATTCCTGATGGCTTACCGCCCAACCATGGCCGCACCTCCAGCGTCGTGGAGTTAGTTGTTTCGCTGCAAAAGATAGGCCCCGAGTTGGAGGACCTCCTTACCACTGCTCAAGGGAAATCACCATCATTTCCACCCATCACGTTCATTGTAACAGACACCGCAATGTCTTGCACGGAGCAAGTGGCAAGCAATATGGGTGTGCCCAGGGTTATCTTCTGGCCTCTATGTGCTGCTGCCTCCATTTCTCAATCCTACGCCAACTTGCTTGCTTCCGAGGGACATATTCCAGTAAATGGTATGTCTCCCCATTTCCAGTCTATATCGAATATCGATATTCTCTAACCTACGCGAACTTCTTTTGGTCTACGGACATATCTTTTTTTTATTTATATTAACGGACAATTACTATTAATGGTATGTCTTTCCATTTCTACACATTTATTTGAAACTTAGGTAAGTATAAACATATTTTAGCTACTTATTTCATATAGATCCTGCATGGTTTCGTTAGATTATTTTCATTTTCTCTGCAAAGATAATAACTATACTTTGTTTGTAGCTTCTTCAGTAAGCGATGGTAACAATCCAGAAAAACTCATCACTTGTCTTCCGGGCAACATCCCGCCATTGAAGCCAACCGACCTGATATCCCAGTATCGCGCTGAGGATCCATCCGACATTACTTTCAAAGCCGTTCTGTATGAATCGCAGAAGCAAAATAAAGGCGACTACGTATTAGTGAACACGTTCGAAGAGCTCGAAGGGAGAGATGCAGTAACAGCACTCTCTTTGAATGGCTGTCCTTCTCTGTCCATAGGACCTCTTTTTCTTCCCAATTTTCTAGAAGGAAGGGATTCATGCAGCAGTCTGTGGGAGGAGGAGGAGAGTTGCCTTACATGGCTTGATATGCAACAACCGGGATCAGTTATATACGTTTCCTTTGGGAGCATCGCTGTTAAATCTGAGCAACAGCTAGAGCAGCTGGCGCTAGGGCTAGAGGGCAGCGGACAACCTTTCTTGTGGGTGCTTCGGCTGGATATCGCAGAAGGCCAGGCTGCGATTTTACCTGAGGGCTTTGAAGAACGAACAAAGGAGCGAGCACTGATCGTGAGGTGGGCGCCACAATCGAAAGTACTTGCCCATGTCTCAGTGGGATTGTTCCTCACACACAGCGGATGGAACTCTATCTTGGAGACAATGAGTATGGGAGTTCCTGTAGTGGGATTCCCATATTTTGCCGATCAGTTTCTCAACAGCAGATTCTCCAAGGACGTGTGGAAAATCGGTTTGGCTTTCGAGGATGTTGAGATAGATGACAAGAAGGTGGTCATGAAAGAAGAGGTGGAGGATGTTATGAGGAGAATGATGAGAACACCGGAAGGAAAGAAGTTGAGAGACAACGTTCTCATTATCAAGGAGTCTGCAGCAAAGGCCGTCCTCCCCGGAGGATCTTCATTTCTCAACTTGAATACTTTCGTTAATGACATGACGATGGGTAAAGGAGTCTAATCCAAATATGAAACCATGTGACTCGGTTTTCAGAATATGCATCTAAAAATAATAGATATTTGAGAATAAGGTGCTGATCACTATCAAAATTCTTCCTAAAATATTGGATACCTCTCTCCGTTTACGGAACTGGCCCTATCCGAACAGGAATGGGAAGTGTTTTGAAGCATCGTATGTTTCACTCACCCGTGCGTTTACTGGTGAAAGCTTTGTTTTACTCTTCTTAATAAAATTATTTTGGATATTGAACACATTCATTGTTATGGTCATCCTGACTAAATTTAACGGTTTAAACTTTAAATGACTTCATCTTATTCAGAAATTACGCACTCGATGGCCTGCTAGAATCAACTTTAAAGCTTTATTAATTATCCATTCCATGATCTCTGATTACTGTAATGGGTCCGGCATTGTATCTTCTTTTTTATTAGTTTTAAAGAATTGAAACCAGATTATTGCCCTCTATTGATAATGTGTACAATTAATCAACTTTTAACCTAAAATTCTAATTTGATGTGGTTAACAATTGAAGATGCTGGCATATTTTTAGTCGTCCTCCCAAATCAATCATGTGATTTCCTCTTCATAACTTCCTTGTATTTTTGAATGCATCCGTTAACTTGTTTATCTTTTAACATTTTCCTAATTATATTAAGAAATTACTGTAACACTATATGATTTCCACGTTTAAATAATTAAACTTTGGATTTAGCACGCTCGCTGTGGCTGTAGACGCTCACAATTCTGCTGTGCATTTCATTTTCTGTCCATGCCTTTTAGCGTTCATCACCACCCACCGTTTTGAGTGGTTGTGCTAGTTTTAAGTTTATAACAACTTTTGCCATAAATATTTGATATGCTCCACAAGATTATGAACGTTTTAATGTATCCTCTTTCGATAGAACCTTCTTTCCAGCTAATTTGATTTTGTACGTTAAGTTATACTAGCACTACCTAAAACTGTAGCACAAAATAGGGAATTTGACTTTACGAGTTAAACTATCCGAGCACCAACTTGTTGGCCAACTGAGAGGAGGGTGGGGGGGTGAATCAGTTGTTACCATGCTTAAACAATTATGCTTCATTTAGAAACTTTACCAGCCACTCAATGATGATGAAAATCATGCAGGGAAATAAACGTTGACACATTCAACATATATGAGAAACATAGAGACAGATATTTCTTGAGAAAACCCATACAGGGCAAAAACCTCTTTTTCTTTATATGATAAGTAATAGTTACATTCTTTACATTATCATACATCTAAGCACCAACTCATAATGAGGCTACAACCTCAGTTTTGCAAGCTGCTACTTGCTGAGAACACCAACTCTCTATTTTCTCTAACACCCACTAGATGGAAGCACCAACTCCTCGATTTCTCTAGCACCAACTAGAAGGAAGCACCAACTCCCTGTGTTGAAGCACCCACTTGAACCTTTAAGGACACCAGTCCTCCCTAGCACCTCCCAACCACCCTGAATTATAAATTATTTGTTACTAAAACTTATTACAACAATATAAAATTATTCAATGGCTTATCAGCCTTGTCGTTGTTTTGTTACACTGCTTTGCCCTATCTGCATCAGTGTCTTCTGCACCCCTCTAGCACTTTATGTTCTTCTGTCTTTTATTCTCTATGCACCATATCCCTTCAATGCACCATTCCTCGACTGTACATTTCTGCTCTTGCACTTTTCCTCCTTGTACACCCTTGAATTCTTCTACACAGCGACAACCCTTATCTCTTCTTCATTTCACATTCTTATAGTCTCTATTATCTTTGTGCATGCAATATTCGCAATGCCTCTGCATGCTCACTCCGCGCCAGACTCCTCCATAACTCGAGTGCTCTGTCTGATCATCATCGTGACTCTTCAGCTTCTCTGGTTGTTTTCCACTCGTTCAGCATCACTGTACGTTATATTGAGATTCCTCAGCCTCTCTGGCAGTTTGAGACTCTTCGTCTTCTCTGTGACAGTCGAGCTCACCTTCTTTGTTCCAGTTACAGGCCTCAATGTTCATCCAGCTGTCAATCGCCTCCA
This sequence comes from Picea mariana, assembly GCA_032191745.1. NCBI lineage: Eukaryota > Viridiplantae > Streptophyta > Pinopsida > Pinales > Pinaceae > Picea > Picea mariana. Next base: position 5,101 of record JASDQU010171750.1, read on the forward strand.
CGAACATCTTTATCCCTCTTGAAGATTCCCAGAGACTCTTCACCTCCTTTGTCAATCACCCCGAACTGTCTTCGAGTCCTCTGGCTGAAACCATTAGTGGTTTCTGGCAGTTACACAGTGTCGTGCTACAATAGCCCTCCGATCTTGTTCAAATTTACCTACACCATTGGATTAATTCCAAGGGATCTTGCATTCATTTTAGCATTTCGGCTTTTGACAGTTCGACATTCATGTGACCATGTGTCACGACATTCCCAGTCGCGATCCCCGAAAAGGAGCTTGGTTGCTCTAGCTCTTTCCTCCATCTCTCGCTGATGTGACCAAGGGATGTGACCACAACCTTATTCATAAGGCGCTTTTGCGATTTCGTATTTCATGAATCTGGAGATGAGGTATCTCGACTCTCTAAGTCGCGAGCTCCGAAAAGGAGCTTGGTTTCTCTAGCTCCATCCTTCATCTTCCACCGATGTGACCAATGGCTGTGACCACAGGTTGAGCCAAAATGTGTTTCGTATTTCAGCATTTCGGGGTTTTGACACTCCTATGGTAGAGTCTCTTGACACTCCATATTGCAATTTGCAAAACTCCGAAATGAAGTCGGATCGATCGTCCAGATCACACCTTGATCTGACGACTATAATTAAATCATGATTTCACATATCGTGATTTCGGCATTCCTGTGGTGAATGTTCTTATGCATCTCCAMCTCCCCATTTCCGAAATTTCAAAGTGATATAAACCTATTAACGTCACACGTGTCGAATAAMTGCMACGTGTCAGCCTGATTCGTGACTTACATGTGCTTGAAATGTTGAATCAGTCTGACACTTGTCATTACTTGGTTGTGCCACGTGTTCTTAGCTAACGTGGTTTGCTGATGTGAGTCGGATCGACAGTCCAGATGTGATCTTGATCTGACAGCTGCGATTAAATCACAAGTTCGCATATCGCGATTTCGGGATTCYTGTGGTGAATGTTCTTTGACATCTCCAACTCTCGATCTACGAAACTCCGAAATGGACTGGGATTAAYGGTACAGATCAAACCTTGATTTGACGGCTCAGATTAAGTCACGATTTCGCATTTCGCGATTTCAGGATTCTTGTGGTTAATATTCTTTGATATCTCCAACTCTCGATCCGCGAAACTCCGAAAGGGAGTCAGATCAATGGTCCACATAACCCCCTGAGATGGACAATTGACGGGATTTTGGTGTTTTTCATTTTGCGATTTCGGTAGGTTAGGGAACCCCATTCCTTTGACTTTCCAGTCAGTGAACTGACGATATTTCACCATGTGTCCTACCCGAAGATGGATGGTCCTCCTGCTTTCGGGGTTTTGTAAGCCCGCTTCTCCTAGCACTTTAAAGAATGTGCAGGCTCTCCTCGATCCAATGGTGGTCGGACCCTGTGCTTGTATCTAACGCCCAAGATCTATCCTCCATATCTGCGTGCTCCTCTTGTCTACATTGAGATCTGACAACCATCGAGAATTCTGAATTGTTGATCCAACAATCACTGTTGTTGCTCCTCCCCATTAACACTGTGTTGTTGATCATGCTCCTATACTCAAGCCATCATCACTGATGTACTTTCAATCAATGACAAGCATACATTGCCTGTAAAACATGCCAACACAACTAACAATCTAGCACCAGCCTGAAGACTAAAGTTTTTCTCAGGGAAATTTTTGCACACCCTTCAGCACGACACTTCATAATGGATAAGGCATATATAGATTACACTGTGACATTCCATTCACACATGTCATGGGTAGATCACACATTCATATGTGAATCCAACATGTTCATGATTGACTCTAATTCTTGTCATCTTTTTTTACATCCTAATATTATTAAAAAAATTGGCTTAGATATTTAATTTTAATGTTACACAAGTATAAAAACTGTTCATAATAAATTTTGTTTAAACTATATAATTTTTTTTTTAATATTTTATTATAAAAATATTAATAATAAATTTTGTTTAACAAAATTTGCTAAATATATTTTCTCAGTAGGAAACACATGCTTTTAACCATTATGTCTGTTGGAATACATTAATTTCTACCTACCGTCATTAAATCAGAACCTTCCACTCAACCACCGCTACTGTTCTTCCACCGCCTCTCTTAAACGCTCCAGAACATTCCAMCGACACTCCAGATTGTTTTGGGAGGGTCTAGAAGTTTCCTCTCTCTCTATAAAATCAAAAACTATGTAACCATTCAGTAGTGAGAAATAGAATCGTTTTTCTGTGCATTACATTGTTTCTTTGCCTCCRCCCACACATCGTGGTATCAGAGCTAGGATAGCATTGAGTTGTCAGGAGGGCATGTTGTGCATTGAGCTACATTGAKTTGCTAGGAGGGAATTCTATGCATTGAGCTGCAATTCTGTATTCACAAAGGAGTCGCTGCCAAGAAGGAAGGTGCAAAGTCATGGCAGAGAGACTAGCCACTGCTGKAGGAGTTAAAGCTTCGGCARAAATTTGGTAAGGAGACTAGGAGACCACGCAGACAGGTGGAAAGCACCTGAAGTCTGTCCGCTGCAAGAGAAACCCRCGCAAGATAGAGCACAACTATCAAGTGGAAGGCTCCGGCGAGTGAGTCCTGTCACAAGGAGAGGAACCCATAAATTGTTGTGATAAGGAGTTTCAAGTCGTAGATTAGTTGAGAAGAAGCTGCCTCCATTATTTTTTTCAAAACTACGGTTGTATCAGGACACAATTAAGTGGAACCAGGTTTTATTTTGCTCATAAAAGTGTTTTTAAATTGTAAAAATTTGAGATAGTGTGAAAATTCTGGGTTATTACATGGTTAATGGGAGCATAAAATGAGAATTAATACTTTTGCATACAACACTAGGGATAAAATATTGGACTTACTTGATTAAAGTTAAAAAAAAGAAGTATTATATTTTTTTGAAAGAAATCAGGGAGCTAGGAAGGAAGAATATTTTTTAAGGCTTGATTTTTTTTAAAGAAATGGCATCAGGAATGTATCAACAATTTATGATTCCAACATTTGCTAGAAAAAATTATGATAATTGGGCATTTAGAATGAAATTAGCATTTGATTCATATGAGCTAATAGATATAGTAATGAATGGCTATACTGAGCCACAAGATGAGTCTAGTTTGAGTGTTGATGAAAAGAAAAAGCTTGATGAAAATAGGCAAAAGAGTAAAAGGGCTTTGCAGATAATTGGAAAAGCATTGGATGATTCGGTTGTTGGAAGGATTAAACCAACCACTATAGCCAAGCAAGCATGGGACATTCTAGAGACGACATATCAAGGCACTAGCGAGGTAAAAATTGCCAAACTTCAAGCACTTAGAAGGGAATTTGAAAACTTGCAAATGAAAGATTTTGATTCAATAGATGAGTTTACATATCATGTTACATACTTGGTTAATCAATTAAGGAAAAATGGTGATGAGCTAGCAGACCAGAAGGTTGTAGAAAAGGTTTTAAGAAGTTTGCCTAGAAAATTTGATGCAATTGTTGTGGTAATTGAAGAATCTAAAGATGTAACTAAATATTCTATGGATGAGTTGGTTGGATCCTTGAAAAATTATGAAGACAAGTTGAACAAGAATCACAAGACCTCATTGGAGTATGCATTCAAAACACAAATGACATTTGGCAAAGGTAGAGGAAGAGAAAGAGGAATAAATAATTTTCAAAGAGAAGAAAGAAAGTGTCAAGACCTAGGAGGAAGGAGAAATCAAAATTTCAACTCAAGGGAAAGCAATTAAAATCAGGCATTTCAAAGGTATGACAAATCAAAGATTCAATGTTATTACTGCAAGAAGTATGGTCACTTTGCAAATGAATGCCAAAAGAAACATAGATATGAGAAAGTAGAATGCACATTTCTCTGAGAGTAGTTTTGAGACATTGTTTATTACATGTGATGTAGCTCAAGAAAATGCAAGTAACATTTGGTTTCTTGATATTGGCTATAGTAACCATATGACTGGAAATAAAGGGTTGTTTGAGGATTTGAATACATCAGTTAAACCACAAATTAAATTGGGTAATGATAATATTGTAGAAGTCATGGGAAAAGGTGCAATCAATGTAATAACAAATAGTGGAAAGAAAACTATTCTTGACGTTTACTTTGTGCCTGGTTTGAAGCATAATCTCATAAGTGTGAGACAACTTACTCAAAAAGGTTATAGAGTTTCTTTTGAGAATAATGTATGCACTATATTTGATATTCCTCCTAGTAAAGTGGTGATTGCAAGGATTAAAATGACAGACGATAGAATGTTCCCACTTCACATGAAAAGTGAAATGATGGAGAAGATTGGAGCAAGTTTCAAGGCATCAAGCCAAGATCAAGCATGGATATGGCACTTGAGGTATGGCCATATAAACTTCAAAGCATTGTGTCTATTGCAAAGAAATGAAATGGTAAAAGGTTTACCACCTATTCAAGCACCAATTAGTTCATGTGAAAGTTGTATTTTAGGCAAGTAACATAGGTTAAGATTTCCAAAAGCGAAGTCATATAGAGCTTGGGCACCCTTAGAAATTGTACATACAGATTTGTGTGGTCCAATGAAGACACCATCATTAGGGGGGAGCATATATTTTCTAACATTCATTGATGACTATAGTACAAAAACATGGGTTTATTTCCTTAAACACAAATCTGAAACATTTGACAAGTTTAAGGAATTCAAAGCATTTGCTRAGAAATAAAGTGGTCTATCCATTAAAATATTGAGATCAGATAGAGGAGGAGAATACAAGTCAAGTGAKTTTTTGGAGTATTGCAGGTATCATGGAATAAAGAAGCAGTTCACTACAAGTTATACACCTCAACAGAATGGTGTTGCAGAATGGAAAAATCATACAATAATGGAGATGGAAAGAAGCATGCTGAAAGGAAAKAATCTATATAATGAATATTGGGCTAAAGTAGTAGTTTGTGAAGTTTATATATTAAATAGGAGTCCAACAAAGATTGTGAGAAACATGGTTCCTCAAGAAGCATGGAGTGGTAAGCATCATAGTGTTTCTCATTTTAAAGTATTTGGTTGCATTGCATATGCACATATACCTAAACAAACAAGGAGTAAATTGGATGATAAAAGTGAAAAATGCATTTTCATTGGTTATGATGAACAATCTAAAGCATATAAGTTGTTTAGTCCTATAAACAAGAAAGTCATTGTAAGTAGAGATGTTGTATTCAAAGAGGAAGAATCATGGGATGGCAATATAGAAAAGACAATTAAAGGTACAAGAATACTATATGAAGAACAGGGAGAAAAAGGAGTAGGAGAACAATCAAATGAACAAGGAGGAACACCATCAAGCATTCCAAAAGAAGAAGACTCACAAAGGCAAGGTTAGCAAGGAGAAAAATCAAGTCCACAAGTAAGTTCTGACTCAAATCCTACACTTGAATCATTAAGATCAAGATTAAGAGGCAAAAAGATTAGAAGCTTGCTTGAAATATATGATCAAGGAGATAGGATAGATTTGCGATCCAATTTTTCTCTATTTACTCAAGATCCTATATATTTTGAGGATGCAATTAAGGAAGAACATTGGATTAATGCAATGAATGAAGAAATGGAATCTATTACGAAAAATGATACATGGGATCTAGTTGATTTACCTAAGGAGAAAGAATGCATAGGTGTGAAATGGGTATATAAAGCTAAATATAAGGCAAATGGAGAAGTTGACAAACATAAGGCAAGATTAGTAGCTAAAGGATTTGCACAAGAATATGGAGTTGATTACGATGAAACATTTTCACCCATAGCAAGACTTGACACAATTAGGATGGTACTAGCTATTGTAGCTGAACATAATTGGAAAGTTTATCAAATGGATGTCAAAAAAACCTTCTTGAATGGATATTTAGAAGAAGAAGTCTATGTGCAGCAACCACCAGGGTATGAAGTAAGAGGACAAGAAGACAAGGTTTACAGGTTAAAGAAGGCACTTTATGGATTGAAGCAAGCACCAAGGGCTTGGTATAGTAGGGTAGATTCATACATGATAAAAAATGAATTCAGAAGAGGCACTAGTGAGCCTACACTATACACCAAAGTCAATGAACACGGTTATATCTTGATTGTTTGCCTATATGTTGATGATTTGATCTATACAGGTAATCTCTCTATTGATATGTTTAAATCAGCAATGAAGAAGGAATTTGAGATGACAGACTTGGGGTTAATGAACTATTTTCTTGGCATTGAAGTCACACAAAATGATAAAGGCCTTTTCATCTGTCAAAGAAAATATGCAAGAGATATTTTAAAAAGGTTTAGAATGATAAACTACAGTCCAGTTTCTACACTTGTGGCAGTTAGCACCAAACTAAGTAGAGATCAAAATGAGATGGATTTTGATTCAACTATATTCAGAAAATTGGTTGGAAGTTTGATGCATCTCACCGCAACTAGGCCAGATATAATGTACGGAGTCAGTTTGATTTCTAGATTCATGGACACACCAAAAAACTCACATTGGCAAGCAACAAAAAGGTTATTAAGATACATTGCAGGGACTATAAATCATGGCATACTGTATTCCACTTCAAATAATCTACAGTTGGTTGGATACACAGATAGTGATTTTGTAGGAAGCATTGATGATAGAAAGAGAACATCTAGATATGCATTTCATCTTGGAACAAGAGTTGTTTCATGGGCATCAAAGAAGCAACCAATAGTCACAATCTCATCAGGATAAGCAAAATATGTAGCAGGTACATCAGCAGCATGTCAAGCAGTCTGGAAACGAAGAATTTTTAAGGATCTAATGCACAATCAAGAAGAACCAACTACAATCTATTGTGAAAACAAGTACACCATTGCACTATCAAAGAATCATGTTTTTCACAAAAGGACAAAGCATATCGACACGAGATATCACTTCATTCGAGAACTTGTCAACAATGGATAACTCATCCTACAACATTGCAGATCAAAGGAGCAACTTGTAGACATATTTACAAAGGCTTTAGCACAAGACCAATTTGAGTATTTAAGAGAAGTATTGGGCATTAGTAGTAGAAATTAGGGGGGAGTGTTGGAATACATTAATTTCTACCTACCATCATTAAATCAGAACCTTTCACTCAACCACTGCTACTGTTCTTCCACCGCCTCTCATAAACTCTCCAGAACATTCCATCAACACTCCAGATTGTTTTGTGAGGCTCCAAAAGTTTCCTCTCTCTCTATAAAATCAAAAGCTATGTAACCATTCAGTATTGAGCAATAGAATCGTTTTTCTGTGCATTACATTGTTTCTTTGCCTCTGCCCACACAATGTCCACTCACTCTGTGTGAATACATTTTTGCATTAAAAAAATCATCTCATCAATTCAAAATTATAATTTCAATAAAAATTAAACATATAAATTTGGGTAATCACAAGTTCAATAAAATCTAATCTGTAATTATATAATGATAATTTAATATTATAATTGTTGAGATACATACACACTTAAATATTTTGAATTTTTCCAAACATTGAATTACTATATTTATTTAATAAACTACATTTTTTTTTCCAAGAAAATGACAATTTCTATTCTAAGAAAAATAGATTCTTCATAGGTTAGAGCACAATAATTAATAATGATGCACTTACAATACTAACTTGAATGTAACTTCTTTCCCTTCTAAAAATAATCATCAATCTTTCCCTCTTTCCCCTTCTTCTTGTTAACTTAGTACCACCATGTTGAAGGAGTCGTAGTGAGAAATTGTGACTTAGAAGCTAAGATATCAAGTTAGCTAGTTCATTATTTTAATTGGAAATAGTAATTTCATGATGTTATAAAGGGATAATATTGTCATAGAACCAAAATCCTTGCTCAAAAACATGTGTTGATTGTTAGTGTGATCAAAAGTATTGAATAATAAGAATACCTTTGCAACACAAAGATATCTCACATTTCTTTATTCACATCATGTGGATCCACCATAACAATGTTAATATAGGAGACCAATACCCATTAAATATGAAAATAACATAATTGTTTTCATATATAAAATACATCACAATACCCATTTATCTTCTTTACAAATGTGATAATCAATTAGCTGAGAAAGATCTTCCAATTGTTTACCCTCACAAAAAATTTGTTATTGATAAACATGATTTCCTAATCTATTCTCTAGTATCTACTTTAAATCCATCACAATACTATGTGAATTCACTTTCCATAGAGAGATTTATGATAATCTGAAAGTTTAACTTAGTATGAAAATATGATTCACATTTCCTAGTGATATGAACAAGAATGGTATGAGATTTCCCCGTTTTGTTACCCCATTAACAACCCCTTATGGGAATCACTAAAAGGTTGGTCAAAATAATGGGTCCACAGTTGGCCGTGGACACCTCCTTACCAATAGATGTACCCCTTTCAAGTAATTATCCATTCCATGATCTCTAAATACTGTAATGGCTAGGTTTCACATTGTGTTTCTTTTTTATTATTTTTAAAAAATTGAAACCAGATTATTTCCCTCTATTTTAAATTGCAATTGCGAAAATCATTACCATAAGTAAGTTATTTTTTTAAGTTTATGACAACTTTTGCCATAAATATTTGATATGCTCCACAAGATTACCAACGTTTTAATGTATCCTCTTTCTATAGAACCTTGTTTCAGCTAATTTGATTTTGTACGTTAAGTTATACTAGCACTACCTGAAACTGTAGCACCAAACAGGTAATTCGACTTTACGAGTTAAACTATCCGAGCACCAACTGACAATCTAGCACCAGCCTGAAGACTAAAGTTTTTCTCTGGGAAATTTTTGCACGCCCTTCATCACGACACTTCATAATGGCACAGATAGATCACACTGTGACATTCCATTCACACATGTCATGGGTAGATCACACTTTCATATCTGAATCCAACATGTTCATGATTGACTCTAATTCTTGCCATCTTCTTTTACATCCTAATCTTAAAAAAAAAATTGGTTTAGATATTTACTTTTAATGTTACACGAGTATAAAAATTATTCATAATAAATTTTGTTTAACACATATAATTGTTTTTTAAATATTTTATTATTAAAAATATTAATAATAAATTTAGTTTAACAAAAAAAATTTAAATATATTTGTTTTCAGAAAACACATGTTTTTAACTATTATTCCCACTCACACTGTGTGAATACATTTTTGCATTAAAAAAATCATCTCATCAATTGGAAATTATAATTTCAATAAAAATTAAACATATAAATTTAGGTAATCACAAATTATATAAAATATAATTTGTAATTATATAATGATAATTTAATATTATAATTGTTGAGATACATACACACTTAAATATTTTGAATTATTCCATACATTGAATTACTATATTTATTTAGTATAGTAAACTACATTTTTCTTCCAAAAAAAATGGCAATTTCTATTGTAAGAAAAATAGATTCTTACAGGTTAGAGAACAATAATTAATAATGATGATCGTGATATAATGCACTTACAATACTAACTTGAATGTAACTTATTTCCATACTAAAAATAATCATCAATCTCTCCCTTTTTACCCTTCTTGTTAACTGTGTACCACCATGTTGAAGGAGTCATAGTGACAAATTGTGACTTAGAAGCCAAGATATCAAGTTCCATAGAAGTAACTAATTCATTATTTTAATTGAAGATATTAGTTTCATGATTTCATATAATTCCAGGTAAAGGGGCTTTAACTACCACAACCTTCCTTAAAAAACTCTGTACATCCACTTTTTCTACTCTATCCCTTGAAAATGTAGTGGATTCTTCAATGAGCACATTTGGTTGTTTATTTACCCTATTTTGATATAGTAATTGATTTCTCATTCACCTCATTTTGATTAATGTCACAATCTAAAATTGATTCCTTTGGAAAAATCCTTTTCTTTGATTTTTGTTTTGGGCCTTTCTTCTTCGAGGATTAGCTTAAGCATGGGGACAAGTAACTTGTAAATGACCTATAAGTTGAGAAGTGAACACAAATCATTTGAGAACAATTTTGTCTGAAGAACTCTTACTAAGTTCTATCTCAACACATACACTGACATATGCACATAAACCTGTTCTCCCAATATATTATTTTTTGTAAGTTCCCAAAGTGTTTCCAATATCCTTAAAGATTGATAAATACAAAAAACATATTCGAAAATTGGGAAGTAGAAAATACCTATGTTGACTTTCTAGTAATGGACATAGTGTTGGGATCAAAATTTTGAAACCAAGGGGCTACAAAGCGATAGTATTGTCGTAGAACCAAAATCCCTCCTCAAAAACATGTGTTGATTTCTAGTCTGATCAAAAGTACTGAATAATAAGAATACCTTTGAAACAAAAAGATATCTCACATTTCTTTATTCACGTCATTTGGATCCACCAGAACAATGCCAATACAGGAGGCCAATACCCATTAAATATGAAAATAACCTAGTTGATTTCATATAATCAATGTATATATGTGATCTTCGATACTTTTATTTCCACCATCACTACCTCCTCATCTTGCTCCACTATTCAGAAACTGGAAATAGGGAAAGAAATTGAATCAGTTGGAGAGAAAGATTTTTTTTTATTGCATCCTTAAAATACATCACAATGCCCATTTATCTTCTTTGCAAATGTGATAATCAATTAGTTGAGAAATATATTCCAATTGTTTACCCTCATAAAGAATTTATTGTTGATCAACATGATTTCCTAATCTATGCTCTAGTATCTACTTTAAATCCACCACAATACTACGTGAATTCACTTTCCATAGAGAGATTTATGATAATATGAAAGTTTAACTTAGAAAGATTTATGATAATCTGAAAGTTTAACTTAGTATGAAAAGATAGGTTACTTTATGATTGTAATAGATCAACTTTTCCTAGTGATCTGAGCAAGAATGGTATGAGATTTCCCAGTCTTGTTATCCCATTAACAACCCCTTATGGTAATCATTGAAAGGTTGGTCAAAATAATGGGTCCACAATTGGTCCTGGACACCTCCTTGGCACACTTGAACCCAAGAACGATGTTTCCACTTTCATAACCTAGAACAATGAACCACTTCTACCTCCACCCATCTCTCATCTACTTTTTCACACCCATAATATTCTTGACCTCATCCTTCAATGGGAAACCCCATATGGCCTCCATTACCTAGTTCTCCTTCACAATCAATAATAGGCGAGAAAATGGATTTGGCCTATTGTTACCAAGCATCCAAGATTCATGATGTACACCTATTTTCATACTTCTTTTCATGGAGGCCATCGATGATTTTCATGATGATATGCATGTTAGTTGAAAACCTCAACGTGGTAGTGATTGTACAGTGCCATTTGTACGAGACCGTTAGGATTCCTATCAGGTTCTTGATCTTCTATATTTTCTAGAGATTATTTAGCTACACTCTTTTCCCTTAATGAAATGCGCTCTACACATTCTTGTTTCCAACCTGTCTTCTATGTATTATCTTATTTACTTCTTATTTTTTCATGGTATCAGAGCTTAGTATGTAAGGCTCTTCACAGAGCCTAGAGAGAAACCGAGTCACAAGAGGAAGAGCGTAGAGAATATGTTGTCTCGCTGATGAGAGAACGAGAGGTAAGCCTCTTCATAGAGCCTGGAGAGAAGTCCGGTTAAAGAACGCTTGAAACAACACATTCCGCGGAGGCAGCCCTATAGAAGGATGAAGAATTTAAAGATTAGTGAAATCCCTTCTTCAAGAGGAAAATACATTCGTAGCAGAGGAGAAGCTACAAAAGTCATTGGATCAGCCACATGAATAGGTATGGGCCATCAAATCAAGCCCAGACAGATCGAGCAATGCACAGAAGGAGAACAGATCCTAGCCATCGGATCTGAGCGAGTGGATCGACAGTCATCGAATCCAGGTTAGTCGCATGTTGTTTAACCCTTAGCCTTCCATTTTCAAAGGATGCATAGAGGAGACGAGTCTCCCGAAGTCCTGAAGTGAATCAGGACCATCCATTTTCAAAGGGCGTGTGTAAGAAGATCCTACATTCCGGTGGTATAGCACTCCATAGGACTTTGGATGAGAAGGTGTCTAGGTTCACGAAGTCTCGAAGAGCCAAATTAACTCTGGACCATTGGACCCAAGGGACACGTGTCAGACGATCCTCGTACTCGGTGATCTCATATTCCCGGAGCAAGCAAGTAGTGTTGAGTAAAGAAATCCCGGAAAGGATCTAGACTGTTGATTTTAGTGGACATGTGGCGTTATATCTGGAGGTTTGGAGCACTAACACTACGGAAGAGCTAAGGTATGTTGAGTCAAGAAATTCCGACCCCCCGAAGCTCCGAAGAGCTGGAGTAGATCCAGACCATTGATCGAGGTGGACATGTGTCAAGAGATCCTACACTTCGACGGATAACCACTTAGGAAGGAATACGGATGTGTGAAGAGAGAACTCCAAAAGGCCCAAAGCCCAGATTTCATCTGGATCTCCCATCAACGAGGACATGTGGTGCTAGATCTCTCACTTCAGAGTATTAATACTCAGGAGGGTTTTGCGAACTGAAGAATTGGAGCGAGAATTGATGAGAGTCTCGGAGTTAATCTGGACTGTTGAAGGTTGTGGACACATGTCAATAGATCTGACACTCCGGAAAGTTAACACTTCAGAGGTATGGGCTGTTGTGAGCCTGAGAACTCCAAAAGGCCAAAAGGCCGAAGTAAATCTCAGTCGTCAAATCAAGAGGAGACGTGGAGGCTTATATCGCACTTCGGAGATTCACACTCTGGAGGCCAACACGTATTATAAGACAGAAACTCCCGAGCACTGGAGTTCCCATGAAGATCTTGGTCGTTGGTTTGCAGAGGTGTGAGAAATGTTGTATTTTTTTTGTTGTCTCCTTTTGACTAAAGTGAATTTTGAACCTTAGCTTCCTTAAAGAATGATTCATTGAAATTGAACCTTACTTAATGGTAAAAAACTCCCCACTTCCACCATTAATTCCAACCCCATTAAACATTTAACTAATTCATTTTTAATATTATAATTAAAATTCTAATTTCATTTTTAATATTATAATTAAATTCTAATTTTTATGATTAATATATATATTTATATTGCAAAAATGTTTACAAATACAAGGCACATTAAAAAAAATTAATATACATTAAATTCATCATTCATAAATATATTAAATATATTATTACGTCGAAGGGGCGTATGATTCTTCAGTTATGGTTGCAAATTACTACTCTTTCAGAGATTCATTCCATTTATACCTTGTGACAAACATCCACGTCGAACGTCATTTCATTCAAATATATAAATCGAGTGGGCTAACTCGGGTACTCCGGAGTTACCTTTTTGGCAGTTTTTCTGCTATACCATTTTAAATTTTGGGTTAATCCAAAAGTTTGATAGATTTTGTCAGTATTTGGATTGGTTTAAAATGGGTAAAATTCTGGGATAATGTTTTGAAATGCATGGAATTTTAGCTATGCCAAACTCAAATACAGCCCCTTTTGATTTTCCAAAGTTCAGACTATCTACATTCTTAATGTATTATCAATTTAATTGGTTTTGGATTATGTTGAGAAGGAAAGGAATAATAAAATGAAGGATATAGGAAAGAAATATTAATCTATGTAAAATTTATTTTTATTTATAAAATAAAAATAAAGCATAGTCTATGATGATATTTTTTTCCTTAAAAAATATATTTTTTTTAATCTTAAGAGAAAAGAAAATTGAATTATGTAGAATACATGAGATCATGTATTTAACACTACATTTAGCTGGCCAGCTGATGATCATGTATTTAGCTGCTCATTCAGATGGCCAGCTGAGCTCAAAAAGCAAATCTATATTGCGATGCAAGTCGAATAGCACTATATAAAACCTCAGTCTAAATCTAAGCATGTACGGTCTTCGCATAAACTTAAGTTTTTTGTGATCACAAAAAACCACGATGCAGAGCAGGAGATGAACTAAGAAGTATGTAAAAATTGATGTTATATCATGAACCGGGAAAAAATTTTTTAGGGGGTGGCTCTGATAATCTGCTCTTCTATGAAAGCTCTATGATAGTATTCAAAATGTTTTCCATTGTTTACTTATGTAATCATCCACTGTTCAAATCCCATTTGAATACATGATTTAGAGAGTGTATAGGCATTCATATTGTGCTCCCTGTAGACATGCCGCACATAGGAGTCAAAAGTGTTAAGAATTCTTAAAATTTCTTTAAGTAAAGAGAGCATATGAATGTTGAGACATTTCTGAGATTTTCTGAGCCGAGCTTATGAAAATCATACTCACAAAGCATATGGATGGATTTTACACATTTTTCTCTAACAAAAATAATAACAGTTTTAATGACATTAAAACAACAAAACTATTTGTGCGTGATCCCAACCCCATTTTCAATCTGAAGAAATGATTATTTGTGCGTGATCCCAGTCCCATTTTCAACCTGAAGAAATGATTCTTTGTAACGTGGAGTAGTGTACCCCGACACAATTGGTTTTTATTCAAATAAAGATATACGGTCTTCGCATAAACTTAACATTTTTGTGATCTCAAAAAACCCCGATGCAGAGCAGGAGATGAACTAACAAGAATGCAAAAATTGATGTTATATCATGAATAGAAAATAAAAATTATGAGGTGGATCTGATAATCTGCTCTTCTATGAAAAGTCTATGATAGTACTCAAATTGTT
>JASDQU010171751.1:1760-21122 GCA_032191745.1 Picea mariana
TGCTCGCTGTGTTTTGTTACACAGAATTTGCCGTGGAAATCCCAGTAGCAGGTAAGAAGTCTTTCCATATTTCCTAATTCATGTATTTTCTTGTTTTGATTAAGAGTCCAATCAGTCCTTATTTTGTCATCTATTCTATGTCGTAATTGCAGACATATACATCCCTTCAGAAGGCCAGAGACACTCACCGGTTTTTTTTTTAGTTACGCCCCTTTTACTTGACAGGAGAGGGTATGAAACCCCATGTAAAATCTTCTTTACAATCAGGCTACCTTTGGCTAAGAGCTGCAACTGAAGATTCTTCCATAAAAGTTACCTAGGACTTGTACCTAGCCTCGTTTACATAGAAGACAATGTGACCACAGGGAACAAAGCTGCTAGGCTTTGAACCCGGGTCATGATTGTTATAAACACTCCAATTTGCCACTTTGACCAGACAAACACTAGAGACACATAGTTGCTTACGTAGTTCAATGGCATTTTTGCTGGGGATCCAAGAAATATTTAATCCTTAACACTTAATTTCTTAATTTTTCTAAACCAAGCACATGTATCCATGGAGTTTTATCTGCAAACAACTCCCTAAAATGCCTTACGGTGTTGTTTTTCTCTTAATAGTATGGACACCAAAGGATACTGCACTTTTCTTCTCAAGTTACCATACTAGAGCTTCTTGAGATCAATTCCAAGGACAGTGGAGTTTAATCTTCAAGTATATCACTCCCCAAAATACCTGTGAGAGTTGCATTCTGTTATCGTTGTTTTCTTTCACAGTATATACAAATGATACTGTATTTTTTCTCAACTCAACCAACCCAGTACCTCTGAAGATAACTTATAAGCATAGTTACCTGTGGAGTTCCATCTTGTTGTATCTTGAACCAACTCTGCAAAGTACCTATAAATGTCGTACTCTGTTGATCATCACTTTAAAGTTTAGTATGTTAAGGATGTTATATCTTTCTTCAGTACAACCAGCTCTGCGTTCTATCTATACATGGATCTTGCTTTAAATCAAATTTATTATAGTCCATGCATWCTGTCTTTTGTATTCGAATYCATATCCTGAGTTTGTATCGAAATAAGATTATCCATTCCTGAATAGAGCATAGAATCGATGGACAAATACCTTTTCTGTTTTTCTGAGAGTCAAAATGTTCTCTGCTACCAAATTTGTTTTTAACTAGGTACAGTAAAATGCTTTTGCTTAGTTGTACATGCAGAAATACTTGCCTTGGTCTGAAGATAAAGGATTGATGTCTAACAGATCTGTAGCCAAAATGATCTTATTTATTCAAAAAATCTTTTACTGAGCTATGCATTTGAATGATATTGCTTGTTTTCATTTAGCAAAGATAATTTATAGTTTATTCAAGGTGGGTTGTGTCTAGGAGGCCCTGTAATCATTCATCGTCTGCATTAAGTATGATAACAATCTTTTCTGAGATATCTGGGAAGTAGTCTATAATTTCGCTCGAATTGGTGTTGTTTTCTGTACGGAAATTTCGAATGCTTACTGAATTCATCATTTGAAAATTCTGGGCTTCGAGGACCACTGGCCGACCTATAATGTTTGAAAATTCATTATAAAGAAGTTATGAACTGTGATAAATATACTCCCCCRCCTTGATACTTGGCCTTGATACTTCGAATCATGATTTATGGACTCTTCAATCCAGAGGGGGAGAATCRAGATCRCCGTAGAGAGTCTAATTGTMTATGATATGTTGTGTTTTAAATTTAAAATATGTTTCAAGTTGCTTTTAATGAATAATCAATGTTACATGAACATCTTCAATGGTTGATGTATATTTTTAAATTTTTTAGAATTTGAAAAATTCATGTTTTTAAATTTATAAGTAACCTACTTCGGTATTTTATCAGTAGTAGATTTTTTCCATATCAAATTGAATTCATATCAAATTGAATTCATATTCGTAATGGAATTATGCTACTATGGTCTAGGGATGCCTTCAAAGCCTCAAGGCACCGCAATTTTTTACAACTCTTGTTCGTATTCTGCTTATCTTGTTTCACTACTCTTCTTAATGAGTTTTAATTATATCCATCTCTTTATGTTTCCACGTAGATAATGTAAAAGTTTTATTGTTGTGCTTACAGCTTACTATCTCTTCATAATTGTCCTTTTAATTGTATTTTCTGTTGGTTCTAGATTTTATTACTTTTCTAGATAGCCCAGAAATCTTATCTGATATACTCTGTTCTAGATTTAGTTCACTGGAATTATCCATCTCAACTAATGTTTTTAAAATTCCAATGTGGTTGACAATGTTAAACTTGCTGCATATGTTGTTGAAAGCCTGGTACTATACAAGGTTGTATTACTCGTCCTCAACTTCAGTCTTGTTGCATATCTTGTAATTTCATTTATCCCACAGGGTCACAGGTATAATGCATCATCCAGTTCTCATTCAGGGTTATGCTAACTAGGTCTTCTTTCGCCAACGTTGAACCTTTTCTTACAGCTCATTATTTTGCTCCTGTAGAGAGGTACCTACTCTGCTCATCTAATAGACAGGTTAAGCTCTGATACATGCAGCCCACTGACAATGTTCTTTTGGGTTAATGTGTGATTGTGAAGTACATAATCGGTCGTTTGTCACACATACAAATTATTTCCAAGAAGATCAACCATCCTAATACTATGACGATTGTGCATAACTGTGGACCTTCTTCTTGAAGTACTTCAAAATATAAGGGCTGTATGTTCATGATTGAATTCTTGTTGTAGATGCAATAGGGTATCTAACATAATTCCACCATATAATGTATTTTGGTTTCTTGGCATTGTTGCTAGCATAAGGTACTTTATTTATTGTACTATGTTACAGCTATATGTCTAGTCCTTATTAGTTTAGAGGTATCAGCAAGGATATTTGTCAGCTGTAGTAGAAAACATCTACATATTCTCTCAATTATGGACTTATGTTGATTGTGCAGGTGGGTCATTTTCTTATTTGAGAGTGGAATTGGGAGACTTTGTAGGATTCATAGCAGCAGGAAACATCGTATTAGAGTATGTCATTGGTGGAGCAGCAGTTTCAAGGTCATGGACAGCCTACTTTGCCACGCTCTGTAATCACAGACCTAATGATTTCCGCATTCACACAAACTTTTCTCCAAATTACAATGAATTGGACCCAATAGCAGTTGCCATCCTCATCATAACATGCATTGTTGCCATAAAGAGCACCAAAGCTACATCAAGAATAAACTCTGTTGCATCTGTAGTTCATATTGTTGTCCTTGTGTTTATCATCATTGCTGGGCTAATACATGCAAAAGCATCAAACTACTCAGACTTCATGCCTTATGGAGTGAGGGGTGTTTTCACATCGGCTGCAGTTCTCTTTTTTGCATATGTTGGGTTTGATGCAGTTGCGACAATGGCAGAAGAGACTAAAAATCCCGGAAGGGACATTCCTATTGGGCTAGTTGGGTCCATGGCGGTCATCATAACAGCCTACTGTCTCATGGCTCTGACTCTATGCATGATGCAAAGCTACAAAACCATTGATCCTGATGCTGCATTCAGTGTTGTATTTGAGCAAGTAGGAATGAATTGGGCTAAGTACATTGTATCCTTTGGAGCTCTTAAGGGCATGACCACCGTCCTAATGGTGAGTGTTGTAGGCCAAGCCCGATATCTGACCCACATGGGAAGGGCACACGTGTTCCCACCATGGTTTGCAGCGGTGAATGAAAAAACAGGAACACCAATCAATGCAACTATCATAATGGTAGGAGCCACAGCAGTAATAGCATTTTTCACAGGCCTAGATGTCCTCTCCAACCTGCTATCCATATCAACTTTGTTCATATTCACTCTAGTGGCCATAGCACTAATTGTTAGGAGATACTACGTATCTGGCCAAACAAGCATTAGAAATCAGCGAATGCTGATCATGTTTTTGGTTATAATTATTGGATCCTCAGTTGGGACTGCTATATATTGGGCTAAGAGTAAAGGGTGGATTGGTTACGCAATAACATTGCCTATATTGTTTCTAGGTACATTAGGATTAAGGCTGTTTGTTCCACAGGCTAGAAAGCCAAATCTGTGGGGGGTACCATTGGTACCATGGGTACCAGTTTTTTCCATTGCAGTAAACATGTTTCTATTAGGTTCCATTAACAAGGATTCCTTCGTCAGGTTTGGTATTTGGACTGCCATATTGCTAGTCTATTACTTATTTTTTGGGCTGCATGCATCATATGACACTGCCAAAGCTACTGAGACAGAGAGGATGGAGAAGGCTGACAATTTAGGGAAGGCTGATATTGTGGGGGCTGTCTCTGCAGTTGGAGGAGGCCATGAAGCTCCATAACATAGAAATGAGGCCTATGACAACCCGTCAACTGCCATAGTTTTTTCTTCTAGGATAGCTTGTAATGGATATGTCTTTGAAATTTGTCTTAAATTTAAACTATTAGATGGTGATAAAGATTTTAAATTGAGCTTGATTCATTGGGGTCTACATGTAATGACATTCTTAGGTAGATATATGTAATCAGGAGGGAAATTCATTCAGTGTATGGCAATATTTATGTGGATACCTTTGCAGTTAAAGAGTATCCAAATGTTGTAAGTAATTGTTTGAGTGTGTATTTGATAGATGTCAACATTCTTAGGCAGATATATGTAAGCTTGAGGGAAATGCATAGCAATATTTATGTAAACAACTTTGAAGTTAAGATATATCCAAAGGTTTTTGTAAGTAATTGTTTCTGTGTATATTTGATATCTGTCAAAAGTGGCTAAATGTTTTATAAAGGCAAAACTCTTCAAGGATAACCTTTGAATTTATGTCTATATTTTCTCTTTTGTGATTTTCACATATAGTGAATGTTTCATACAACAATTCCTCTACAAGTAATGAGATAAACTAGGCATACTACAATAAGAGTACACCAAGACACTAAGTGCTTTTCACATTAATGCAATTCAAACTCTCTTTACGAGTAATGATATAAACTAGGCATACTACAATAAGAGTACACCAAGACACTAAGTGCTTGTCACATTAATGCAATACAAACTCTCTTAAGGTTTTTGTAAGTAATTGTTTCTGTGTATATTTGATATCTGTCAAAAGTGGCTAAATGTATTATAAAGGCAAAACTCTTCAAGGATAACCTTTGAATTTATGTCTATATTTTCTCTTTTGTGATTTTCACATATAGTGAATGTTTCATGCAACAATTCCTCTACAAGTAATGAGATAAACTAGGCATACTACAATAAGAGTACACCAAGACACTAAGTGCTTTTCACATTAATGCAATTCAAACTCTCTTTACGAGTAATGATATAAACTAGGCATACTACAATAAGAGTACACCAAGACACTAAGTGCTTGTCACATTAATGCAATACAAACTCTCTTTAGCATAATGAAGAGGGATTTGAAAGTTGCATCTCAAGAAACTAAGTGCTTGTCACATTAATGCAATACAAACTCTCTTTAGCATAAGGGAGAGGGATTTGAAAGTTGCATCTCTTCTAAGCGAGAGGGATTTGAAAGTTGCATCTCTTCTAAGCAAGATTAATGTTTTGACGAATTCACCATGGGCAATTCTTTATGGGTAATTTCTATAGATGAGTGTATTTATAATTTTAAAAATTGCATTAAGAATAATATTATCATAACTAATCATGTCTTGTCTATCATCATAACTAACCATGTCATGTTTGTCTATCATCATAACTAATCATGTCATGTCTATCATATGGATAATGATGACTTCAAAAAAATATAATACTTATAACAATTAATAATAATATTAAATCTTAGTTTCATATATATACATTTAATATAAAAAGTGCTGCTATAAATGTCTATCATATGGATAATGACCACTTCAAAAATATATAATACTTATAACAATTAATAATGACCACTTCAAAAATATATAATACATATAACAATTAATAGTAATATTATATGCTAGCCATATATATTTACATTCAATATAAAAAAATTAATAGTAATATTATATGTTAGCTTCATATATGTATATTCAATATAAAAAATGCTCTTATATAGAGATAAAAAAAGAGATACCCAATTTATAAATAAATAGAAATATTATAAATGTGATATTTATATAGAGATATTGTCACTGGTAGTTTTATTTGCACTTAAATCCATTTTAAATGATTTTTAAAATTCAGAACATCTTTTTCTTATTTCTTATCTATTGGTGGTAAACTTTTTTATAATTATCAATATTTCTTTATGAATTTTTTTACTATTTTATTTAAAAATTTATCTTAATAATAAAAAAATTAAATATTCCCTCGGATGCGGGTGCCCCCACACTCCACCTAACGATTAACACAAACCTTTCCATCATGTGTATCAATGGACAAGTGTGCTCTACCTCTCCCTCCCCTCATGTGCATTAATTCACTATTAACCTCAAAGCGTTGGGCCTTAACTCCACCACCCGCTCTAGCTCGGCTCCCACAAGGCTACATTATATCGGCTAAGTTCACGTGCATGCAGAAGATGAAGGTATTGAACGCCCAAGACTTAAACAATTCTCATTTCGGGAATTGTCATTCCACCTCCCTCGACCAGCTTCGACACACCCTCACAGTTTGTGGTGACTCTGTTATCTGCACGCAGTTGTGGCTCACCCTCCTTCTCGTGCACCACAATCTCCAACTCTCGCAAATTCCCCCTCGAAAGCGTGCCACCCCCACCCTGGGAAGAGGAGGTCATGGAGGTTGTGTGTTCTCAACACATCCTCAACTCGTCATGGCTAACCAGGAAGGCTACGACCGCTCAATGCCAAACTCTTCAACAACTGCTAGATGACTGGGAGGAAGAACTAACGGGCTCTCTCCCAGCCACTCAATGCACCCCTAGGCATCACAACAACTATTGGGTCGTGGAAAATATCCTTGCTCGCACCCTCCTCCATCTCTCGGGTGTGTTCCTCTTGAGCCCTCTCAACTCACCTCGCTCGCCTCACCCCCCCAACGCTAATCCCCCTCCTTCAGAGGCCCATCCCAACAACTCGACTCCTCCATAAAATAAAGGTAAGCTTGTGGCAGAGGCTCACAATGGCAAGCAGAGCTCATAGATGACTCCTTTCATCAAAAGTGCAGACCTTCTAGTCAAAGAACCAAGCTCGAATAACTCCAGCTCTTTCAGTGACAGTGACTTCAGCGATTGCCTTGTTGTGGAAGAAATCCCTCTAAACGGCCCTCCAAATGCTCCCGGCAAGAATGTTTAATTCCCGAGCTTGTGTTTATTTACATGTTTCATAGTTTTGTTTAATCTCAGTTTTCATGACAATTAATACTTTGCCAAACGCTTTAATTGTTTTTGTAAACTTGGTTTCCCTTCAAAGGGCAAGCAAGTTTGTCAAATTTTTTTCAACATGGTTTCCCAAATAAGACGTACCTTAGTTTCCAGGTTGTTTTTGTCAAAATTCTCAAGATGAACATCACACCATTCACTTCTGGTTTTCTTCTTGTATCAACACTGTATTTTTAATAAAATAGTTTCAGAATTTAAAAAAAAAAACAAAAAAAAAATAAATCTTATTTTTTTATTTTTATTTTAAAGTCTCTTCAATCTATTTTCCACTATATTAAGATATATAAAATTAAATACCCTTATATAAACTTGTATAACATCTATTAAATTATTGGATAAGATATGTATTTAGAAAATTAACTACCCTTATATAAACTTATATAACATCTATTGGATTATTGGATTTTTAAGATAAACCTTGTACTTTGTGATTAGATGATGTGACTTTCAATAAGTTCTCAATATATTTTTATCATAACTAATGTTTTATCTATGATATTTAAAGTTACAACTATTTAAGGTTACAACTATTTTGGTATCTATATTTGTGGTTTCTATGATATTTAAGGTTACAACTATTTTGGTATCTATATTTGTGGTTTAAATGTAAGTGTTGTTACTTTTTAATTTATTTGGATTTTTAAATAAACCTTGTACTTTTGTGATTAGATGATGTGACTTTCAATAAGTTCTCAATATATTTTTATCATAACTAATGTTTTATCTATGATATTTAAGGTTACAACTATTTTGGTATCTATATTTGTGGTTTAAATGTAAGTGCTGTTACTTTTTAATTTAATTTATTTTATATACTGGTTCACATTGAAAATTGAATTGTGATCTGTATTTGTGGTTTAAATGTAAGTGTTTCACATTGAAAATTGAATTGTTATCTATATTTGTGGTTTAAATGTAAGTACTGCTACTTTTTAATTTATTTTAAATACTAATTTACATTGAAAAATGAATTGTCAAAAAAAAATTTGATATATATTTTTAATAAGAATCTCAATCTTTTTGCAAAGAATTCTAATGCACTCATCTTCCATGCTAATTCATGTTACTATCAATCTTTTTGCAAAAGAATTCCAATGCACTCATCTCCCATGCTAAGTCACGTTACTATTGATACAATTTTAACACCAATTTAAAAATACATTCACACATCATTATGAATGGACTTATGCAATTAAACACAAAAATGTTTACAAATGTAAACTGCTCAAGCCATGTTACTATCAAATAGACATGATACAATTCTAATACCAATTTAAAAATACATGTATACATCATTATAAATGGACTTATGCAATTAAACACAAAAACATTTACAAATGCAAACTGTTAAAGCATACATCACATTTAAATGCATAAACACAAAATAAAACACAACATTGAAATAGTAAATCAATAATGATAGGAACACTTATTTTTATAAATGTTTTACATAATTGGTTGTAGACATTGGATGTCTCACCCAATCATAGACTTCATTGCTTCAATTCTCTCAGTAGTAGGTCACCCCCAAGTTGGGGTTATGAGTCCACAAGGACGAACATGATCTTATATGTGTTTATTGTTCACACAAATAACCCAATACCCAGTAAAAAAACAATGACATGACTCCTACAACTATTCCAACCACCCAACTTTCTTCCCCATCAACCTACACAATCCAAGGGATGAGATTTACTTCTTCGCACTGCAGTTCTTCAGACAATCTCCATCCCCTCCTCGGAATCAACACAAACTTGATAAGAATATCTTAGTTGGGGGCTCCATAAACTCCAACTATAACATGAGTGCTCACAACAACATTTACACATGCTCCTTTGTGTAATTTCTCAACATAAATTCACTTGTAGGGATGGCGACCTCATTCTCAACATAATTACCATCTTTAACAAGCTATTTTCAATACCTACTATGGTTGCCTCTCTTTTCTTGATACTCAACTCTATTTTTCCTCTCCTCTTCCAAGTTGTAAAAACTGCCCCCCCCTACTCGAATTTCCTTTCTCATGCATGCTTGACTATCACAATTCTAAAAAATGATTGTACTTAGCCCATGCTATCATAACTAGGTGAGATGGTGTTGGCAGCGAGTATGTAATTATCATTTTTGTAAAGCTGCCTACACAGGGTCTATGGAATTTTATTACTTTCATAAGCGTTTCTCTAAACGAAAGTTGTAAATCATCGCATTTTATCTATCATATATTCGCGCTTCGTTTTCATGACTGAAAGCATGAAAACTTGCAATTATCGTTGTCATTCTTTTTTAAAATTTCATTTAAAGCAATATCGTTTATTACAGAATTGCGATTTCTTGCTATGAGTATGTTGCTTTCATTGTTTGTGACCCTTTCGATTCTAAGAGTGCCTAAGAAACTTATGGTTGTTTGAACGAAAGACCCCCATCAATTGATATTTGATTTTTGTATCGATTTTGGTTTTATGTTTGATCATATTTCTTTCATGAAACCTTTGGCTATTCATTTTTTGTAAACTCCTTTGCAATCAAACTTGGATGCACGCACTATGTTTTCAAGTACTCTAGTCCTAGCATGTACCCAATGCCAAGGTGGCATACGACATACAACATGCCATTACTCCTTAGCATGGTCTCGGGATTCACGATTTTGCTCACACGCATTGTGATTAACACTTTGCCCACCGTTTGAATTATCACACCATTGTATTGATAAGGCTCGGGGCTATGGCTCTGTGGCCTTTTTCCAAACCCCACCTGTGTGTTCTGTGTTAATAACCCATCCATTCGGCATGGCTCCAGTGGTAAGGGTTGAACCGAACGACGTCCAGACCCTGCTGTCGTATGATAACGCTAGGGAGAATTTGGAAAGGAATGGTTGGTGTTTGTTCATCGAAAAATTTCAGGGTTTTAACCTTCAGGTCGCCAAAGAGTTTGCCTTAACTTTTGATGTCGGTGATGTGCAGTTGGAAGTTACATAAGAGTTCTTAAGCCAAGCCACAGGATTTCCAGCAGTTGGTCAAAAATGGTTCAAGAGTGCGAAAGTGGAGGAGGTCCCTTAGACTTTATTGTTTACCTCACGAAAAATAACCAGCTGTGATCGAGGTATGCCAATTTTGTTTTTGAAACCTAGGTGGCATGATTTACTTGYTGTAGTGAAGCAATTCATCACTTGTGAGGGTCAATTCGGACTGGTTTTACTATATCATCTACACCTCCTTATGAGTTTCATTGGTTTCCCGTTGAATATGCCTTACTACCTGCTCAGAAGTCTGTATAAAATGGGTAAACGGTTTAGGAAACAGAGGTCTGATTCGAGTTTATTTCATCATGGTCTGATTAAAATCATCCTCATGCACTAGTTACAATCACAAAATGATTGTTGGGATGCGTTCATTACACGAAATGGTTTTGGCAACCATGAGTTGGGACAGGTAGATAAGTTGGTCATTGTGGAAACCCTTGTGAACCCTACGGCCTCTTCTCCACCACTCCAGGCCTGTGATTTTTCCCCTAATAACAAACCCTCGGACTACCCTAATATCATCCAATAGGACAATCGACCGGATACACATCCAAAGGATAGCACTAAAACTGTTAAGAAACCTACAGGAAAGAAGCTAAAAGGCAGTGTTGATGTCAATTTCAAGAACAAAAGGGCTGGTTGTTTAATTTCTCGATGTGCTTGAAATAAAATGAAATTCTGTGCAGACACAATCAACATGATTGAAGTGAGCAAAGATTCAGACTCGGAAATTGAAAAATTCCTGGCTGAAGAGGACCTCGTGTCATTCGGGCTATACCCTGACCAACCCTATGACTATGTTAACAATTTGCCTCCTTGTCTAAAGGACAACCTAGAATTTCTTGGCATCCAACTCTGTGATAAGCCTACCATTCTCATGGAAGATTTTCCGACCCATAATGCTGTTAGTGCTAATGCAAATTCCTTACAGTCACAGTGTGATGAGTGTCAATCATGGATCGACATGTACTATACTGATGTTCCACTGCTACAGTCACGACTCAAGTCTTTAAGAGACCAATTTGATATGTTTACAAATGAAAAAAACAGACTTGAATCCATTATCCAAGGTAAGGAGAAACGCTTGAAAACTACTGGTCGTGTCATTTTCAAAAATGTAGAGGCAGCAACAACTATCGTAAATTCCAAAATTTCTTGATATGTTTTTATTTCATGATTTGAGGTATGATGTTTTTAAATTTTAGCATGATTGTGTCACTCTTAAGTTAGGATATTCGATTTGATTGAATAAACTATTTCTCTTATTAATATTAGTCTGTTTTGTTTATTTAAGAAAATATGATTGCATTTGCTATTATAACTAGTTACAAAATCGCAAGATTCTGTAGCCAGTTAGAAAAATTTGAATTGTTTGATTTGATAAGTGAAAACATATCTGAAATCTTCTCATTTTCATTTGTTTTCAGGATAATTAAGGAGCATATGATTTCCAAGTTGAGATGAGGCACTTTTTGAGATCTTTCAGCCATATCAATTTTGTATTTTGAGTAAACAGATTAGACTGTTGGTAGTTTTTGATATTCAGTGAAATCAGGGTGGTTGCATCCCCCATATTTTTGAAACAAATTTGATCTTATCAACAGGAAACAATTATGTTTCCTGAAACCTATATAAACATATTATTTTGTAAACATTTGATCATCTCAACTTGGGGCAAGAGTATGGGCGTTTTATCACAGACTTGAATGGAATATGATACACGTTACATCTTTAGCTTTTCTGTATGATGTTGTCATTCAAGTTATGTTTATTTCAATTTGATAATAGATTATGATTTCTTTGTCGGCATAATTTATTGCGAGTTGATATCATTCGATTTATATATATTGTCCATATCTCATGTTTCAGAACAAAACACACAATGATCATCTATCCAATTTAAATTAGTAGATTCATCTCTAATTTATGTTGAATGTCTACATGCAAGTGCTTACAGGAAGATTTATCTCGTCGTAGCAATTTGCAAATCATATGATTACTGTAACTATATCAATTCAATATTCTGTTGTTATAATTCAATCTCCAGCATTGTCGTTCCTCATTTATTAGGGACAGTCCCAAGATCTGTAGCAGGTTTACTTCATCAGATAAAGGTGGTTGGATATTCGACAATGAACAGACATTGGATACAATAACAGGTTAGCTTGTTATTTGATTTCGCTAGTTTCCTGAATATAGAAGTTTTCTCCATATAAAACATTTTCTGCTATCTATTATTCTCTGTTTAATTAGGAAGTTTAATGTGTGATGTCATGAATGTATACATTTAAGAAAACAAAACCAAAAAATTAGATAGTGTTTTTACTTTCTTTATTATTATCGCTAAAAGTAATCAATCCACATTTGATTTTTACGAGTTTAGATTAAAACTCGTGTTTTGTATAGATTGTATATAGAATTATCATACATACAATATTTAATTTGTACATATATATTTACTGAGATGTACATATATTTTTAGTAGTTGTTATTTATTAGATCATTGTTTTTACTTTAGTTATTTTTTCACTTTCTTTAGGACTTAGATCGGCCAATGGAGCCACTAAACCCGTTGGAGTGAATTAATCCAAACGGCTTGGGTTAATTAGACAACCCCGGACCAGACTCTCTCTTCCAGTTGACGGACGGTCAATTTTGCCCGTCAACAGATGGTTCTCTCACCCACCTTTTGCATGCATTCAATGATACAATTCCCATCATGAGTGCACTTAGCCCATGTTTTATTAACTAGGTGAGATGACTTCCCCACCAACCTCCTACATACAGTCAATGATTGGTTTCAATAATTCAAAGGATGATTATATGGTAATGACAAGTTACTTTATGAAAATGACATGGGATTCTAGGCATGTGGAGTTTCCCTTTGGACTCCCTTTCAACTCACCCTCTTATGGAATCATAGCCCCCCATAACTTTATTCTTATCTATTTGTAGCCAAAGGTGTATTATATTTTATTACTTTTCAATGTACAAAGTTTACACATTACATCACTTGGCCCTCAACTATTCATCATATTTACAAATATACATTTATAATTTGTGGATCAAAACCGGGGTGTTACATTCCCCTTCTACATTTTGTACCATCCTCAGTGCACATCATTGTACCCGTATATATATATATATATATATATATATATATATATATATATATATATATATATATATATATATATATATATTTNTATATATATATATATATATATATATATATATATATATATATATATATATATATATATATATATATATATATTACTTCACAATACTCAATAATTTCACAGTTGAACAATTCCTATAGTAATTTCAACCGCCCAACTCTCGTTCTCCTCAACCTGCACAACTCAAGGAAGTGTACCCCCCTCTTTGCACTACAGCCCCTCAAGCTGTCCCACTTCCCTTTCAGGGCTCCATCATAGGTTGGACAGGAAGTCTCCAATTTGGGGCTCCAAGAATTACAACCGCTAAAAATGGAGTCATCGTACATTTATATACAAATGTGCATTCAGATTTCCTAAAAAATATACAAAAAATTGTGGTTACTCCTCTTGCATGGCCTCCTTGTGCTCCCATGTGATGTCTTTAGAACCATATCAGGTCCAATAGACCTTTACCAAGCCAATGGATCAGTTCTTGAACATTTAATTTTCGGTCTAGGATGCACACTGGATCCACCTAAAAGTCCCCTTCATGCTCCACTTAGATCACATTCCAATCAATCACATGGTTAGGATCAGACACATACTTCTTCAATAAAGACACATGAAACACATTATGAATTCTCATGGATGCAAACAATGCAAACATGTATGCATCCGAGCCTATTGTCTCTATTATTTCAAATGCCCCACAATATCTTGTTGCCAACTTTGGGCAATTTCACAATTTAGGCGAGCTCCTTTTAGCCTTTACTTTTAGAAACATATGCTCACCTACTATTAATTCCCCACGTGTTCTTCTTTTATCAACATATCTCTTTTTACTATCTTGTGCAACCTTTAAATTCTTCCTGATCTTTACCATCTTCTCTTCCATATTTTCCCTCAACAGTTATGGTCGAGTAATGACTTTGTCTACTAGGTTATCCTAGCTCACTAATGTGTTGCATTTTCTGCCATATGAGGCTTCAAACTGACTCATCTTCAATGATGCATGATACCCATTGTTTCAATGTTTCACATACAATTCAATGCACTTAATTTTATGATCTGGAAATTACTTCCAAGTGACTTCAAACAATAAACCCTAGGGTTGTTATCACTGAATAATTTTATACTAAAATTATGACAGAAAATTACAGTGGAAACATAAATATCAGAGAGAAACCATCCATGCATAAGAGACACAAATTTATATTTTGTAAACTTTTCATATTCAAAATTTCTGAGGGAAAAAATAGCCCTCTCAGCAAACCACAAAACCAAAAAAAACCAAGGATAAAAAAATCCTCTTGCAAAATTACAAATTCAACAAATTTCCAAAAAATTCCCCAACTTACAAATCTGCTTGAAGCCTGCTATATGACCTACTGAAATTAGTCGTACAGATTGTTGACATTGGTAGTACGAACATGTAATCTGCCCAGAAAACTCACACGTGCGACCTGCTTGTACGACCTACACGTGCAACCTATTTCTCCCTTGTTGTGGCTATACAGACCTCCACACGTGCGACCTTCTTCTCGTTGTACATATGTATAGTCTACTCCACATATACAACCTTTTCGCTCCTTTCCTCACACATGTGGCTTCTCTTCTTAGATGAAAAAAAAACAGAATGTCCAGAAACCCTAGGCCAGATTTGAGCAAGTGCAGAAAATCCTTTGCTAAAATTTCCACCCCATCTCCTTGACATAAGTGTTTACTCACTTATGCCATCTCCATAATGTCACAATGATATGTAGCAATGATCCTCACATTGCCTCTCCTTTTATATGATTCTAAAGTGAGTTTAGAAGCCCTTAACTTACTTTAAGGAACCCTTCACTAAACTCAACATTAAATTAGAATTCATTATTCCTCCATCTGGGTGTGAAGCCTCAACATGTGTCTGTGAAGTCCCAACTCAATATAAAAGGGGTTTTCACTAAAAAAAAATGTGATGTGAGTGCCAACGAATATTCTCACATGCCCGACACCAAGGCCAATGTGAGAATACCTTCTCGAACCTACAAAACATCAACACTCCCTCTTAGTAAGGGAGGTAATCTCAACCACTCCTAGATTGTCTTTGAAGCAGGAAAACTTCCCCTTCACTAGGGGTTTGCTGAGAATATCTACAATATGCTCATATGTGGAAATGTACTAGAGCTTCACTGCTCCCTTCTACATCCTATCTCAGATGAAGGTGTATATGATCTTAATGTGTTTCGACCTGTCATGAAACACTGGATTATCCGATAGCTTGACACAACTATGATTGTCACAGTGTAATGTTCCCACTTGAATCTTTAGGATTTTTTTCACTAAGTCTGTTGTTTGGTCACTTCATCAAACAATTTGTCACAGTAGTGGTTTATGGTTGTTGTTGATGGGGTATCTTCTTAAACAATTTGGGGCTCATATTGAAACATTTTGGCACACATATATATGTATCAAAACAATAACACTATTGAATAGAATAGTAGATATAAGATTAACAATAAAACATGGGATAAACTTTATTGTTATTTAACACTAAGTTGGTTGTTACAATCATAAAATAATCCACTAAATTCTTTAGTATTACAACAACAATTAATAAACTACTTTCTGACCTGTTTTTGGAGAAGAATACACAACAACAAATAAATATAAACAAGCTTGGGAAATATGTATGTGATATAGTAATGGAATGGCAAGGTACAACAATCTAAGTGCAAGATATTCAACTAGACTAGTAGTTTCTTGATCCACAGTGGTAACTCGACTTCCAAAGAGAAGAATTTGGCACAAAAATGAATGGCACCCCTTCCAGAACTAGACCTCTTGAGGAATGTGACTTCTCTGCTAATATATGAGCCAATAAAGAGATGTATCATGCTTGAGATGAATAACAACACCTCCAGGAAATGAGATGCACCCAACAAGTATTCTACAACCTCCCAAAAAGAGAGATTGACTCCTACACTCATGAAAAATGACTCACAACCTCATCTCGACTTCCCTTTACTCAAATCAGCCTCCTCCAAAGACATTAGACCCACACTCTAGCAAACTTGGCCTCACAATGAGGGACTTGATCCAAACACCAACCAACTCCATCGCCACAAGAAAACTTAGCTACAAATATAGAAAATCTCAACCACAAACTATGAAAAATCTGTTGCCAAAGAAGATATATTCATCCACGTTGAAGCACAATGAAGAAATATTGGAGGATCTCTTCCCAATGGACCAGCTAGGGTGGATAGTCTCACCACCAAAACCAATCTCTTAAATATCCATTAGGGTTTTTGTCCCAATAGTTCGCGAAGCCACAAAGATCTCTCTCAAAGCAATTTTTAGAAAACATCAAGTCGAGAATGGGAGAGGGCTCCCTCTTTTACCCATTTATTATTTGGTTGATCCTTTTTACCTTTTAATAAGTTTAAGTGACTTTTTATCTTTCCAATAGTCACTTAGGAGCATTTTTAATTACTTACTCAATGTCACCCTTTTAAAAATAATTTAATTCCCACTCCGATGACAATAATGAATTATTAATTCCCTTTTCTCCCATTGACTATAGCCTACAGGAATTACTTAGGATATTTTGTCAATTCTCCTGAGAGATCATTTGGAAAGGGACATTACAATCCTCCCTTTCCGAGATTGCTTGTCCTCAAGAAATTGCAAATTCAGATGTTGCAAGATTTGATCATTTGCACATGGGGAATCCTCTGATGGTAAGTCCTTCCATATGATGAGGTACTCTCTAATCACCCTATTATATAACTTCCTCTCCCAGGCCTCCAATAGCTCATCAAGAACAAATACTAATTGTCCCTCCTCATCCAATGGAGGTAACTCTACCGAAGTAGTGACATGTTGTCCCAAATCCTTTTTGAGGCACGAGACATGAAACACATTTTGAATTTTTCTTCCCTTTGGAAACTCCAACTCAAAAGCCACCTCACCAACTCTCTGAATCATGTAGGGTCCATAAAAACATTTCTTAAGCTTCTATGCTCCACTTTTATTCAGGTAAGACTTTTTGTATGGATGTATCCTCAAGAAGATTGGCTAAGACCTTAATGCACATCCATTACAACCAGTCAACCATCTATACTCTAATCTTTAGTAGTTTTTTCACTAAGTCTATTGTGTGGTCATTTCGTCAAACAATTTTTCACAGTAGTGGTTTATGGTTGTTGTTGATGGGGTATCTTCTTAAACAATTTGGGGCTCATGTTGAAATATTTTGGCACACGTATATATGTATAAATACAACAACAATATTGAATATAAAAACATAGATAAGATTAACAATAGAACATGGGATAAAATTTACTTTTATTTAACACTAAGTTGGTTGTTACAGTTATAAAATAATCCACTAAATGTTTCAATATTACAACAACAATTGATAAACTACTTTCTGACCTATTTTTGGAGAAGAATACACAACAACAAATAAATATGAACATGCCTGGGAAATATGTTTGCACCATAGCAATGGAATGGAGAGGTACAACAATCCAAGTGCAATATGTTCAACCAGACTGGTAGTTGCTTGACCCACACTCGTAATTCAACTTCTAAAGAGAAGAATATGGCACCAAAATGAATGGTGCCCCTTACAGAACTTGGCCTCTTGAGGAATGTGACTTCTCTGCTAATATATTAGCTAGTAAAGAGATGTGTCATTCTTGAGATGAATAACATGTCCCTCCCCCAGGAAATGTGATGTGCCTAGCAAGTATTCCACAACCTCCCAAAAGGAGATATTGACCCCTACACTCATGAAAAATGGCTCACAACCTCAGCTCGACTTCTGTTTAATCAAATCGACCTCCTCCAAAGAGATTCAACCCACACTCTAGAAAACTTGGCCTCACAATGAGGGACTCGACCCAAAAACCAACCAACTCCAATGCCACAAGAAAAATCAGCTACAAATATAGAAAATCTCAACCACAAACTATGAAAAATTCACTGCCAAAGAAGAAATATTCATCCACATTGAAGCAAAATGAAGAAACCTTGGATGATCTATTCCCAATGGACCTACTAGGGTGTATAGTCTCACCACAGAAACTAATCTGTGAAATCTCCCTTAGGGTTTTTCATTCCAATAGTTTGCAAAGCCACAAAGAGCTCTCTCAAAGCAATTTTTGGAAAATGTCAATTCAATAATGAGAGAGGGTGCCCTCTGTTAAGAACCAAACATCAATATAGCATAGAAAAACCTCAGTAAAAGTACTCAACGCCTTGAAAAAGAGACAATTTCAGATAATGAGCCTCTTCGAGGGGCCAACCTCCTTTTACCCCACTTAAATGTTCAAGTACAAGATGATTCAAAATGAAAATGTCTCCTTGGTATATATAGGAGACTAGGAGGTATAATTACAACTAATGGCCTAAAGATGACATAAATAAAATAACATTACTAATATAATATGCCCCAATTAAGGGGTAATGAGCCAATATTAGGGCTTAACATGCCCCTCCCCTTGAGACAAGTGTTGTTCGCAAAGCTTGAGTAACTCTGGATGCTTCTGTATAAAAGACTCATCTTCCCAAGTGGAATCTTTAGATGGTAGTTTTCTCCATTTAATGAGATACTCTGAAATGGATCTATTCCTCAGCTGGCGAATTCTTGTGTCAGTGATGGCTTCAGACTCCAATATGATTTTTCCTTCCTCGTAAAGTTCTGGCAATATAGTTTGAACTGGGATGTTGTCACCTATAACCTTCTTTAAGCATGAAACATGGAAAACTGGGTGTACTCGTGAAGATGCAGGCAGCTCCAATTTGTATGCCATAGTACCAATCTTTTGCAACACCTTAT
>JASDQU010171752.1:0-15207 GCA_032191745.1 Picea mariana
TTGATTGTCATGACTGCGAATAATATTTTGCCTTTCTTTTACGGGTATATTGGTGAACATGAGCTGTAATTATTCGAAAAGAAGATGTGATTGAATAGGTAGTTCTGTGAAGATGCCGAAAGCAAAAGCGATGGTTTGTTTTGCTTTTTCTTTGGGCAACTTTACGTAAAGAGCAACTGCTGTACTGGGCAATTCTAATTTCTTCGTACCATACATCGTGCTCCAGAACGTATTATTTTCTTTTACAAGTCAGAATTCTAATTTTTTTTTATGACTTTGTTTAATTGTTTTATTAAATGGTTTTTTTTAGAATTTGGTAATATAAGTTTACATTAAATCAATATTTTTGTTGTTTAAAATTTATTTTTAAATACAAGATTTACAAATGGATTCAACATATTGAAAAATCTTAGAGTTATTTGAATTATACAGAAATAATCAAATAAAGTTGCATGGCACCTTGAATATTCACTGTTGTAAGATATGAATGTATCAACCATCAACAATAAGGTTGCATGGCATCGTGATTATATTAAGCATTTGCATTATGTACTTAAAATATGCAATATTTGGGGGGTTCCTAATGAGTTCAAGAAAGTTTGATGAGTTAGTGATTAGAGAAAAGGAATTTTTTTTAAGAATTCTAGGTTAACTCGGAAAGAACATTTATATTGAACATGTGATTCTAGGGGGATTCCTAATGAGTTTAAGAAAGTTTGATGAGTTAGTGATTAGAGAAAAGGAATTTTTTTTAAGAATTCTAGGTTAACTCGGAAAGAACATTTATATTGAACATGTGATTCTAGTTTTGGGGGATTATTAATGGAAAAAATTTTTGTGGTCTTAGAATCTTAAGAATGAGAGAGTTGTTTAATCTTAATTTTGATATTATTGACTCTCAATTAACTCAATTTTCATCTCCTTAATGGTCTCATACTAAGATCAATGAATCAAGATAGAAGGGATTTATTATGAGCTAGTGAGAAGACAAAGTTACTGGAAATGATTGTTGACAAGACCAATTTCTAAACTTCTTACATGAGAAATTTATAGTTGTTTTCATGTTTACAATATTGAAAAATCTATTAATGAATGGAACTCAAGGCAATTCTTACTAGACGAATCAATGACAATATGTAAGTTCCAATGGATATGAAAAATCTATTAATGAATGGAACTCAAGCCAATTCTTACTAGACGAATCAATGACAATATGTAAGTTCCTATGGATATTGGAAACTTATAAGATGAACTTCTAATAGAAGGAGTCATGTTATAAGCATTGTGTAAAATACAAAATCAGTTAATGGTGGTCAGTATCATGCTTCAAATATGTATGTGTAAGGTTGAAACAATGAAGCGTTCTAATAGAGATAATGAGTGGAAATAGCAGGTTCATGGAAAATCTTGGGTCAATGGGAAAATTTTGAGGTTCCATAGAGCCCACCCTTTTCCCTCTTCTTAATGACTTGAAGTTATTATAGTGGTCTTTGTATGGGGTTTTGGAGAGCCCATCCTCCATCCATTAATATTTTTGTTTTGAGCTAAAGCAGGGTTGATGGAAAGCCCATCTTCTACCCCCTTATACGTTTTTAGAATTAATTTGGGGTCACCAAGAGCCCATCTTCCACTAGTTTATGTTATGTTGGGGGAAAGAGTTTAAGCTCTTATGCATCTAACTAATGCACATAATGGCCCTTGCATGCATCCTACATAATTAATTCATGCACCTAACCCATGTATCTAATTGACACACTGACATACATAAGAGAGAACCTAACATAATCACCTAATCACACACCCAAGCACATAAAACACACACCTAGCATAAGAAATTCAATTAAATTGTGTATATAAGAGACATACTCACAAACATAATCAATGCACATATCTACACATGTAACATCACACACACCCATGCAAATAAGTAACACACCTAACATGAGTGAAGCACCTTTCCTATAGACCTATACACACATGTAATCCATGTAACTAAATATAACAGATAACTGACATAGGTACTTGTTGAGGTCTCAACAACTTTCCCAAGCCCATTGGCTTGGGGGCCCTCCTAATTTTTTTCAACTCGAATCTTTTGATCATTGCACCCATTAGCCAAGTTCTCTTGATTTTTAATTGTTGATCATTTATTGGCTGAGTGGATGACTTATTTCTAATTTCCTATTGTATCGATTTATTTCATGTTGTAGTCATGATTGAGTGTGGTAATAGTCTTATCGAGTTTTTTTTGTTTGTTGCAAGAGGTCTTTATTGTGCATATCATATTTGCAATTGTTTTGCACATCTTGGTTCTTTGACTAACCTTGACTATGAAAGTGTCATATATTATTAATTGAGTTGATTTCAACGTCCATAATACATAGTTTGGCTCTGAATTTCTTCTTAGAAAAGAATTAGTACTCCTTCCAAGTACTCAGTATGAAGTGCTCCAAACATCAGTTGACTAATTTCATAGGATAATATATCCCAACTACTGATGGATAACCCCAGTTTAAATGGACATATTGTAATCCTATATAACACAAATGTTAAATGAATTAGAAGAACTTACTTTGGGTAAAGCATTGGCAAGAGCAAAGCCCAAACTTATATTAAAAAATGTTTTTTCTCATAATTTCAGGTACTAGTCAAAGATGATTTTTCACCTCTAATTTACGCCTACTTTATGTACCAAAATGCTCACCAAGGATTTCCTGTCAAACAAACCTCATCAATCATGAAGTTGCTAAAATGTTTGAATGTAGTTTTAAGTCCCCTCATTGGAAACCTCTAAATATTCTTTTCGCATTGCAAAAAACGACATATCAATTGGACATTGTATGGAAAAGTTATGGATTATCTAAGTTAGATTGAGTTGTGTCAAAACCTACCCCGACTTATCATAATAAAACTAAAAAAAATTAATAAAATGAAAAAAATGTTGGGTGACACACACTGTATCGCCCCTCCCCCCCCAAAAAAAAATAAACAATAAAAATGGAACAATATATAATGCATCGTCCAAAAAATATTTTCAGGTGTCGATACATTGGCCCAAAAATTAATCTTAAGTGCCAACAAGAGTGACAAATGCATGAATCGTTGTAATTAAAGTAATTTTTTGAAGAATATTAAATAAATTGTTTTAAGAAAAAATGGTGGTATACTTGGGTTTGAAGTTTAATATAAAACAAGGTAAATGAGAGGGAATATAAGACAAGTGATGTCGTACATAAGATATATGGAGGACCCCTCTTAACCCTTTCATTCCCCCCCTTAAACAACATGTCTTCCCTCTTTAAACTATATCTTATCCTCCCTCCTTTGTATCAACCATCATATTTATTGGCATGTCGATGTATCAACCATCATATTTATTGGCATGTCGATGTATCAACCATCATATTTATTTTCTCGCTGATCTAGCACATTTATTTTCACACCAATATATATTGGACATCATATTTATATTCACACCGATACATATTGGCCAACATATTTATATCCATGATGATACATATCGCCTCCCAAAAAAAATTTAATATTGACAAATATTGATCTCCCAAAACATTTTCATATTGATGTATCAACCCTTGAAACACTTTTCTGCTCTAAGTTTTTATGTATTGATATTAAAAAAAAAATTATTTATCAACCCCTTCTCACATCTTATATATCACCCCGCAAAAAAAACGAAAATTAATCCCTAATACCATGAGGGACGGACAAATAATAAAAAGGCCAATTTCAATAGAGATTTATGAAGTGAGAAGAGTATGAAAGTGTTGGTGCAGGGTGTGCTAAATAAACTCAGGGAATATTACCTTGGACATATGTAGGTGCAACACAACGCACAGAGCATAACCTAGTTTTTAGTTTTTGTTTTTTCCATAATGTTTGACTCAAAAATCCATTTTTCATGCTCCTTATATTGTTGGAAAGGTCTCGCCAAGATTTACAAGTTCTTTGTTATATGTTTTAGGATACTCCTCATCATTCATTCAATATTTTCAAATTTGAATACGGGTGCATTGTCAACAACCTAGGAACTTGATAACACAACATTTCAATGAGGGTCTTCATGAAATCATTATCAAAGGGACCAGAGATAATGTTAGAACCCTAAATTTCTTGAATCTAAATACATAGATAAACATTGCAACCTCAATTTGGTAAAACAGAGATACATGATTCAATATTTCATAACTTACAAGGACTATGTGATGAATAAATTACCTAGAAACCATGTACCTATAATATGGTGACTTTAGAAACGTAGCGATGCCTGGATATTTGATTTGATCAATCACAATAGAAAATGAAAGTGGGAGAAAACTATCCTCCAAACCAACTCCTTGGAAATCACGACTAAGAGCCTCTGAGCCCTCAATCCACTACTATGTCTGCTCTTCTTATCGTTGTCCTCAGATTTCCCTAGAAAAATGAGATGTTGTTTTCTCCTTCTTCCCCTTCCTTATATAGAATCCATCCTAATAAATAAATCGATCCCTTGGATCCACTTGTAATTATTTATTGTATTTTATGGTTTTTCCATAATTTACCATTACTTATTTTACCATTTTCGTTTATTACCCCAAATATTTATTGAAGTACTTGTTATGATGATTTTGGAATAATATTAAACTTCCTTTTTATTTATTTAATTATTTAATAATAATATGGGGATTACCCCTTTAAGATAATTATTATATTTTCTTCTTCTTCTTCTTCTTATTATTATTATTATTTATTTACTTAAATAATAATAATATGGGACATGGCACACTCTCTCCCTTCAAGGAACTTCATCCCAAAGTTAATGTTGATTATGTGCTTAATTTTTTTTATTTATCTCACCAAATCCTCCACAACACCCTCTGTTGGCCCTTGTATCCTCCAAAACACCCTTTGCTAGACTAGTATAAATCCACCCAAGTGACTGCAGCAAGCACCAAAATTCCACATCACAACACCATGGAAGCATGATTACTCTCTAACTTTTCTTCCTAACTTTTGGAACTAGGCTTACATCCTATCAGTCTATTTGGAACCCCAAGCCTCTAGACCTCATCTTCCAAAGAAAGCATATGAGTTAGTACTCACATACACCTATAATATTGAAAGGATGACCTAAAATCCTTCCATAGCTACCAACTACAACCCCGAGCATCGAATTCCAATCCCACACACCACATACAAGCAATACTTCAACCATTCTTTGGGACTTCGACATCAAAACTCCAATACAAGGAATAAGAATTATTGACATAAGTAGTAGATTTATTTTCCCCCATCCCATAACATGTTATTTGTAATATTATCCTTCGTGGTTATGGTCTCCCATGAGATTATCAAAGAAATCAGACAAGATCATCAAATAAGCCAACCCTCTCAGTCGGTGGTGGATTTCTTGACAATCACCACCTCAGAACATGCAATCAATGAATTAGTTATAATATCAACATTTCAAAGAAAGAATCCACATGTTGAATCTCACATTTTATCATGAGAATAAAAATATATTGTCATCACCACATGCTCTGACATGTCATCATAAAACATATTAACATAATAGAATTACATGCAAGGAGATACTATTATAAGAAATCTAACCTCAACATATCTTTATCAAAGATATAATATTGCATCAACATAATAGACAAACTCACATGTTAACATAACATTATAAAAATGATAATCATCTCAACACATTTCACATGTGGGTAAATAAATATCAAGAGTGTTCTTATCATGATTCATCAACAAAATCAAATTTACTAACCTGCATAAATACATAGTGAATACTAGCTTTCATCTCTAAAGCACAAATTATCATCAAAAAATTCATATAGCCCATGGATCTACTCATTTAAGTTTATAATCTTTGGATGGATCATTAATATTATGAGTTTTAGGTTTTCATCAAGATACTTATTATTTTTCGACAATCATTTCCTCTTCTTTCAACAAAAATGTTGACAATTTAGGGGATATGGGGATATGTATAATCACCCTATCAATATGCTAAATTTATCATATAATTTTATTGTCTTTGTTTGGGACCTAACCTCCCTAACACCTCACGTAGGTAGAATAATATATTTTCCATGTGATAGAGGCTGAAATTAGTTAATAAGGCCTATTTAATAATGTGGCAAGTCTAATGTAAGAAGACATAATAGAAGCTTCTACTTCTAAAAATATATTCCTCTAGAATGTTCTTTAGAAGGTAGAATTAGTATAAATAGGAGTAGAAGGAATGAGACATTCTTGTCCTGGGAATTATTTTAATAGAGATCTACTCTGCTGGAGGTTTCCCACTCAAAGAGGCAAGTGAACGTAGTATTCTATCAATAAAGGTGTCATTTTTGGTATTTTGATTCTCTATATTTTGTTTTTTCCACTGGTATTTGTTGTAATATTTCTATTTTTTCATAATTATAATACATATGGTACCTTGCAAATGGTATCAAAGATATTTCCTCTGCAAAAATTGTGGGTAATTTTTTTTTCAAGGGTAGATACATGTATTGTCATCATATTTAAAGCACATAGATCTGTCGTTCAATGGGTAAAAATATGGTTGGAGAAGAATACACGCAGGAAAACGGTTTCATGGGGTTACTTGAAACAAACATTTCACTTTGTTGGAAACCTCTGTAACACATGTTGGTACCCCTTCAAGTTGTAAAACATCAGATAGGATCTTTACATGGCCATCAGTCCCATGTACCATCTGTTAGGAAATACACTTCCATGCTAAACCTAATAGAAGAGAGGAAGACAAATTTAATCTAGAAATTAAATGACAAAGCAGTCACATAGTACACAAATATTTTATCCTCGAAACCAAAATGGGAAAACCATCATTCCTTGAGAATATTTCTCTCTTATTGGCTTATTCATTAAAAATAAAAGGTTACATGTCTAATCTTAGTCTACACCTGAAACACAATCGACATCATACCCTCTTTCTTTACACAAGGACAACCCTATAGCCAATTTATCTTACATCTACATGATCAACAGCCTCATGGAAAACAATAGTAGGAACACTAGTTACAACATATAACGATTATTGATTAGCTTCTATAATATTATATCACACCTTATTTCTAAGCTTTAAAGTAAGCAAAACCCTAAATAAAGGCACCCAAAAAATGATTATAGATCCATGCATATCATTAGCTACAAATCCCACGAATATCGGGATTCTATTACAATCGCCTACCAGTCAAATTACCAGTCAACCTCCATTCGATATTCAGTTGGTTACCACATGACCTCCCTCCGACCTCTTGTCAGCTAACCTATTTGACTTTTCGATCACTTTGACTTCAAATTTTCTCAGTCGATCACTTTGAACTTCATCTTTCACTCCCACTCAATCCACCTTGACTAGACTTTCACTGTAAAAAATATAACAACCCAACATTCTCCCACTTTTTGTCTTCTTTGTTGAAAAAGGAGAACCTGAACTTTTGTTCACAGAACTAGAGCAACAATTCCCATTGCCTCTCTGCACCAAGATAACTTCATAGCACTCACAGACTTGGTCAAAGAGTATGCTATATTTCCCAACGTGTCTACTTTCTTCAACAACACCTTATTTCTTTCCACCATGTCTCTTACAAAATGGTGCTATACATCAATATGCTTAGCCTTGAAATGACAAGTTGGGTTCTTTAATATAAATATTGTTCTTTGACTATCAAAAATTATCTTCAAATCTCTCTGCTCAAATTCGATCCCTAAACACTATCATTGCATCCATATTGCTTCTTTTCTTCATGAGTGGCTACCATGTATTCATATTTTGTTGTTGAAAAGGCTATGATATCCTTTCGCTTAATCATCCAGCGGATTGCTCCATCGAACATATTGAACACATATCCACTGGTCTACCTTCATCGATCCAAATCTCCATCCTAGTCAGTGTCGACAAATCCATGTACATCTACTTCATTGTCAACTCCAGGTTTCTCTTGGTAGCATATAGCATAATATTTTGAGCCACACAAATACATGAATACTCTCTTGATAACTATCTAGTTCTCTTTTCAAGGTGTTGACATGTATATTCTCAATACTCCCACTACATGAGAAATTTATTATTGAGTGCAGAACATTGCATACATCAAACTACCAACAACATTTGCATAGGAAACATGTGCCATGTCCTTTACTTCTTCCTATGTCTTTGGAAACTATTCAACAATTAACCTTACTCTCACAGGAATTGGCACCTTTACAGGTTTGCAATATTGCAAGTTGAAACACTTCAAAACTGTTTCAATATACTCTTTCTAATTCAACCAGAGCTTTCTAATTTCCTAATCTCTCTTAATCTCCATTCCCATAATTAAGTTTATTGCATTGAGATCCTTCATGTTGTACTTGGAGGATAGTTTCTTATTCACCTCCTTTATTGTGTCCATGTTGTTTCCAATCAACAACATGTCATCAACATATAATGCTACATATATGAAATTACCACCTTCTTCCTTGGAATATACATAGTGATCACCATTGATTCTCACAAATTCCAAACTAAGGATGTATGTGTTGAAATTTTGGTACCACATCCTTGGTGATTTCTTTAGATCGTAAAGGGATATTTTCAATTTGCACACTAGATCTTTCTTTCCCTTTAATAAAAATTATTCAAGTTGTTTCATGTAGATTTATTCTTCCATGTCCCCATGTAGGAGCATTGTCTTTACATCCATTTTCTCTATTTCAAGATCAAATGTTGTAGCCATAGACATCATTACTCTAATGGAATTTTATTTTGAAACAGGGAAACAAATATCACCGAAGTCGACTCCTTCAACTTGGGAATATCCTTTCGCTACCAGTCGAGATTTGAATTTCTCGAATTGACCTATTGTGTTCATATTTTTCTTGAATACCCACTTTCTCGTGATGGGATTTATTCCACTATGCAATTTGACTAAATAACACGTCTCAATCTTGTGCAAGGATTCCATCTCTTCGACCATGGCATCCTTTCAAAGTCTACCCTCTACCAAGTCAACTACCTCCCTGATCGTCTTGGGCTCCTCATTAGTGGTAGTTAACACAAATGTAGAATGGAAGTTGGTTGGACTATAAATTTTGATTGGTTTTCTTACTTTTTAAAAACTCCTTACAAACAAGGTTGGTTGTTCTACCTATTTATCTGATTCAATCAACTCATCTGAATCATCTTCTTATTTCCTTAGTTCAAACCTCACATTCTCTAGATTTTTCTCTGTTTGAACCACTACAGACTCAATCTTCCCTCCAACTTATCCGAAGATCACATCTCGACTATACACTATTCTCCTTGATGTAGGATCCCAGATCTTATATCATTTAATTCCTCCTTTGTATCCAATGAAAATACACTTGATTTCCTTCTTATCTAGTTTTCTCCTATTTTCCTTGGGAACATGCACAAATTCATCACAGCCAAATACATTGAGATGTGAAAGACAAGGATTCTTATAAAACCATACCTCATGTGGAGTCGAGTCAACTAGCACCGACGAAGGAGATATATTCACCAAATATTTTTTTGTGTCGACTGCCTTTGTCCATAATTCTTGTGTGAGCCCAACAACATTGAGCATGATCCTTGCCTTTTCCATCAATGTTATTTTCATTGCTAGCGGGAAAAACCGCCCTATGACTACACCAGGGTTCTGAATGTAGGCAGATCATTAAAGATCTAAAAGTCAATTAATTCTCTAAACTGTCCCAAACATACCAAAACTCATATGAAGAAAGAAAGAAAAGGATATCGGGTAACTATACCTCTAATCCCATGTCTGGTGATGACCTCCTCGAGCTTGGAAGTTTCATCGACTGCACACCTCCTCCTAGGGTTGACCTGCATCCAAATATTGACAAACAAAAAACTACAAGCATGGTATTCCATATATAAGTTAGGGTTAGATGTTAGAATGTCAAAACACAAATCAACAAAAGTATTCAAGACACCATCATTTGGGACA
The DNA here is from genome assembly GCA_032191745.1 of Picea mariana. Classification (NCBI taxonomy): domain Eukaryota; kingdom Viridiplantae; phylum Streptophyta; class Pinopsida; order Pinales; family Pinaceae; genus Picea; species Picea mariana. The sequence goes on from JASDQU010171752.1 coordinate 9,999, forward strand.
AGAAAAGTAATTATTTTATTAATAACTCAATGATTATACCTTTACAATCAAAGTCTGCTATCGCTCCGCGAACCTGGTCCGGGATCCTCTTCACCAAGCTCCAAGTGCACCTTTGTATAAACTTCTCCTCTCAACCCTATGATCTCTTCTTGGGAAGTGAATGAGTTAAATGGGGGAGAAGGGGCTAATGATGGAATGCTAAGGCAATTCTCACAAAAGGGTTGCAATATCTTGGGCAAGGAGGGGAAGTGAAATCGGGCAGAGTTTCACTGTTCTTATTATTAGGTTTGGAATGAGACCCCAACACCTCCTTTTATATGAAAAAAGGATGGTTATTCAGTTGGGTGACAGGCTATAGCAGGTGGATTAGTTGGGAAACTACCCAATAGCCTATAATCTCAACACATTCCTTGCAACTTTTGCAAGTATACGTGGGCTGTAATAGTTCAGCATGTGTATGTACGTGAGCTGTAGTGGTGCAAAAAGAATATGTATACATGGATAGATTTATGTTGGGGTCGTATAATCATAGGTAACTTGATTCTTCATTTTCTTATTTGGCGTTGCCTTCGTGATAAAGACATCTGGCTTGTTGGGCTCGGTTGATTCCTTTTCCCCCTCCATCTATTTCGCTCGATCCTTCATCACCCTGCTCGACCCTTCGTCACCTTGCTATGCCCTTCATTCCCTCATCCTTCACTCTTCACCCCTTCACCATTTCCGTCCCTACATTGCAATAAACAATCTTAGGATAAAAACATTAAGTTAGTAGTTAGATCAGACTTGTTAATAATAAATTAATTATTGATTAACTAATTAATTATTAATAATTAAGTTAATTTGTTTAAGTTAAATTGGACCCCCCCTCCCAATACCACCTACCACCTCAGGTGGGGTCTGGGAAAACCACCTTCCCCTGCAAAACCGCCCTCCCCCAAATTCACAAAACCACCTTTTTTGCCAGTTTCACTAGTCTTTTTCCGAAGGTGATTCCAGGAAAACAGAGACAAATTTTCAAAAACCGAGAGATGTTTTTGTTCAGAATGGGATTAAAAAAAATATCTCCCATAATTTACACAGGTTCCATGAGCAGGGAAAATCAAATCCATCGTTGAGCCTCATTTTTTCAGTTTTTCGTTTTTCCTGTTTCAGTCATGATTTCGTGGGAGATGTTTCGGAGAACTGAAGATGAATTTGGAAAAATAGAAAGAGGTTTTTGTCCAGAACGTTCTCGTATAAAATAACCTCTTTCATTTTATACACAGGTGTCACTGTTGAGGAGAAACAAATGTCTGAGTCGACCCCTTTTTTCATTAGTTTGGCCCGTCTTTCATGGCGGACAGTCCAAGATTTTCAGAGATTCGTTTCCATTTTTGGACGAGGTGGTTGAATTATGCCTACTAGGATTGAGGGGTGATATTTCCTATATATTTATGTAATTTTAATGCAAAATGGTTGATGAGTTGGGGACCATGATTCAATTTTTTGTAAAATAGCTCACAGAGCCTCTTTAAATCAAATTTCAGTGATACCAGTCAAGGTTTCAGGATTCCTATGGAATATCTTTTTGGTGAAGTGTATATTCTATAATATCTTTTCCCTATCACATACTTTTTTCTTTCTGAATTATTCAACAGAAGATTACGATCAGAATTTGTTTTAAATTACACTATGTTTCTGGTTGTGGATAATTTATGTGTTTTCTACTAGATGGTTAGTTTCAGAATTCTTAATTGATCTGATATGATCCTCTTTCCTCACCTTTTATTTCATATCATACAACAATTTCAAAGAATCCAACAAGGTGCCTATCGTTCCCTATGAATTTTCTCTGTTGAAATTGTCTTGATTGGATCAGGTCTCTTTGACTCCATTGCTCATGGACTTCCTTTCCTGTTCCAACCAACCAATTTTAAAAACCAAACCTATGTATAGTAAGAACTAGCCTAAAATCCCCAGCAAACAAATCTAGATCAGACAGAGAGATCCCTCTCTGAGTCTTGGAGGGCTAGATCCAAGAATCCGAGTGGTTTGATGTGACCTCTGTGACTGCCTCCACAGCCTTGGGAAAATTTACAGAGCGTTAACATAATGGCGAATCCACTAGGGACCTTCCTTAGAATGCATATCAAGTTCCAGATCTGATGAATGATGGTGGACAGTGATCAAACACCATAAGGCTGAATCATACGCCTGGCAACTCCAATCAGATACAAATCAGTCCCAATTCAAAGACTCCACTGGAGGAAGAACCTGAAACATGATCAGGCCATCTTAAAAGATCATGTATTTAAGTTGGAATTTTATCCAAGATGTAATTGGTTTCATTTTTTATTATTTCTTCCCTTTTTGTGAACATGACCAAGACCATAGTGTTGAAACTCATGTTGATCAATTTCAACCTGAGGAATCTCAAGAGATCAAGCCTAGTTTTACAAATCTTGTACATACTCCTACACTTGTAAATATTCTAGATAGATGCAATCCTCTTATCTTTCCCCCTATACTCCATGATTTCCCTGCCAATTATTACAAACATCTTCCCAGATTTGATGAAGAACATGGCACTATCAATGCTGAGAAACACATTCAGGGTTTTGAGAATTTTCTTGACCTTTTTGAAGTTGAGGAAGTTGATGCCTGCATTAGGATTTTCTCTTTATCTTTGCAAGGTATAGCTAAGGAATGGTTCAAAACTTTGTCAACTACAAGCATTCCAAATCTTCAGTAGTTTGTAGAAGTTTTCCTTGGTAAATGGGAGATCAAGAGAAATCATTTTCTCATTTTAGAAGAGTATGATGATTTGAAAAGACATCCAGGAGAGACAGTGCAATAGTTTTCATCCAGATTCAATCGAGTTTACAATTCCATGCATGTTGATATAAGACCACCTCCTGGTTCATCTCTTTTACATTACCCAGATTCCTTTGATCCAGAGATGGCATTTCAGTTGAGAGAAAGCAACACTACTACACTCAAGGAGATGCAGGACAGTGAAATTAGTGTGGAAGCTAATTTTTTGATCAATGAATCAAAGTTGGAGGCAGAAGACAGAAAGAACAAAGAAAAAGAGCAGTTGAAATCTTCAGAAGCTAAACTGGACATTTTGGCCAGCACCATGGAAGAAATGTTACACAAGATTAGCATAAGAGAACAACTAGTTGTTCAAAGGCATCATGTCCCATTGATTATAGAGAAAGAAAGGGTCATTGTTCCCAAACACTTTGTAGCTCACCCTTGGTATCATGGATTGGAAAACGATCATTTCATGTATTCAATTCACGACACAGTCAAAGATGAAACTCCATCTCAACTTGCAAAGAAACAACCAACGAATATGATGTGCATGTTCGATGACATTTCCTACCTGGATAATATACCCAAGTATGATCAATATGAGGATGATTATGTGGCTGAAATAGATGTTGACTATTCAAATAAATCAGGAGCATGTTGTTGGCAGGAAGAAGATCAGTTACAACTCAAATATGAAAATTAGCCTGTGCATATTGATTATGACAACAAGGAGGAAAATGCAACAAATCTCAGAGTAAGTGAAAGATCTATGCCTTTATGTTTCTCTTCATTTCAAATTTTGAGAGAAAAGTATACTCAAGTTTTTGACAGTAAATATGAAGAATGTTTTGATCACTCAATTGAAGATATCATTGAGAATATGGAAGTTTTTATAGACCGAGAATTGCAGCCCTTGAGCTACATTGATTTTCAATTTCCAGATGAAAGCTCAGAGCTCGAGACAGAGTATGAGTTAACCCAAAATAACTCTGTACATTTAAGCTTTAATTCATTTCATTTTTTGAAGAAAAGTTTCAATCATGTCATGGATGATAAGCACACAGAAGATCGGGAACTTTCATTGGAACCAATGCAACAAACATCTCAGTTCCTACAAGATCCAATAGTTGATTTCTTGGACGACTTGTGTTGTCAAAGTCATGGCTCATTGGCCAGCTATGAACTTAAAAGAGATTATGATATAGACATGATTAGGCAGTCTCTTTCATGGTCTTCTTCAGTAGGATTTTCATTTCAAAGTTCAACAGAAAATTTGCAGCCATATCAGAAATTGCATGAGGATGCAAATAGCATAGATACAATGCCAAATCATGTTGTTGACTTGGCTAAATTTTAAAATCAAGGAACATGTCAGTTCTACCTTGATCCTATAGTTACCTATATGGAGAAATTTTTCACTACAGAGTCCCAATCCATTTCTGACATTACTTTTGTTCTTCAGGATTGTCGAGGTCTATGTTGTAAAGATCATACTGGAAATCAATAATTAACTCCTTTGCAAGCTCTAGTTCTGATGCTTATTAAAAACAGTGAAAAACAAAGTTATTGGATCGCCTGTTGGATTGGACTCATTGGCATTTTTCCATTACCTAATTATGAAGTGATTGCAATAGATTAGGATAGGAGAGTGTGAATAATCTCAACATTTCAAGCATCTCTTTTTCATCAGTGTTCATTTTGATTTGGTTTCAGTTGAAAAATCAAAACAGGTACAGGTTGCAAAATAATATTTTGTGATCAACCCAATGAATAAAGCACTGATCTGCATGTTCAGAGTTCAGTGGTTCTTGAAACCTCCTGAAAGAGCTTCCATCCCCAGGTGGAGCCTATGTTGGGGTCCTATAATCATAGGTAACCTGATTTTTCAGCTGCTTATTTGGCATTGCCCCCGTGATGAAGACATTTGGCTTGCAGGGCTCGGTTGATTCCTTTTCCCCCTCCATCTGTTTCGCCTGATCCTTCATCACCCTTCCCGAACCTTCATCAACTTGCTACGCCCTTCATTCCCTCATCCTTCACTCTTCACCCCTTCAACATTTCCATCCCTACATTGCAATAAACAAGCTTAGGATAAAAACATTAGGTTAGTAGTTAGATCAGACTTGTTAATAATAAATTAATTATTGATTAATGAATTGACTAATAATAATTAAGTTAATTTTTTTAAGTTAATAATTAGGTCAGTTTATTAGAACAAAACATTAATTAAGAAATTACATAAAATATTAAATACAAAATATAATAAAAATGAAATAAAAAGTAAAAACAATAAAATAAATAAAATACATATAAATTAAAAGAAAATCAAATAATAAAACAAATAAAAATAAAACATAAATGAAAAAAATACAAAATAAAATATAAAAAATAAATAAAACAAAAGAAAATAAAT
>JASDQU010171753.1:0-20762 GCA_032191745.1 Picea mariana
CTATGAAGTGAATGATTGAACTTAACATTGTGCAAAATCACAAGGTAACTATGAAGTGGGGTGGTGAGGATAGAAAACAAATAAACCAAGGAGGGGAAGATTCAGAGGCAAATGCAAAGGGAAAATTCAAACTCCAAAGTCTTAACTAAAAATATCATCCTTAGAAGAAACCCATTTTTGTTATATAGCCTAAACTAACACCTTTAGTTTATCTAGATATAAGGTTGAAGAAGTAGCTAAGTTTGAAAAACAGGAAGAAGAAGACAAAATGGTAGATAATGTAGTAGTAGAAGAAGAGAAGACAATAGGGGGATTGTGAGGAATAGAGTGAGTTATACATTTTTTTGTTTTGTTTATGGTTGATCAGGAGGGGAGCTATGAGATCTTGAAGTCAAGCCAACAAGGGTTTTCTTTTTGCTTGTAGTTTGTATATTGCAGAGTAGAAATAATGTCGGGGTCGATTATGGAAGCTCTACCTCAAATGTGGGTTGATATTCTTAGTTGGTCCACTCTTATTGTGTTATTCATGCTATTGATATCCTTAGAATTTTAACATTTTTACAAAAATATTGCCAAAATATTTGTAGTTGTGATTTTGAGAATTAKTAAGATTCGTGAAGGATTCTACACTTTAATATAAGTACGGGTCCTTAAAACATTTCTTGGATCTTTCCCTCTTTAATGCTTCATAATAGGGAGCAAAMAATTCATGCTCAAGTGATTGATCTTGATAGGATAGGTATGGGCAGAAATTGTAACTCTACACTTAATCATATTCATTAACRTGGAACCTCAATCAATATACATTCAATGACGATTGGTCTTCACCTTCCATGYGACTCTTMCTATCACCTATGACTCTTCACATTTCTATTATTTACAATATTATTTACAATTTACCATAATATGAGGATTAGACCATATTAAACATTCCTCCCCTTACTCTGAAGGGGTGTTTATKAGTCCAAGCATCATTYTGAACTTTTYAAAATTTTGGTGAAGATGTCTTTAATTTTCTCCTTTGTGGAACAATGTATCAATTGAATAGTCTTGGCCTCTACATGATATTGAATCATGTGATAATTTGTTTTGATGTGCTTAATTCGATCATGGAATCTTGGATTCTTGGCCAACTTGATTGCAGAAGTATTGTCAACTAGAAGAGGAGTATAATTCACCTGTTTCTCCCACAAATATTCAAGTATTTTCTCGAGCCACAATCTCCTTTGTTTCTTCTACAACTGCCACACATTCTACCTCTATTGTGGAATATGTTGGAACTGAATGTTTTTGTGATCTCTAGAAGGTAGTTGTCGATCCAAGACTCATGAGATAGCCTGAAGTTGACACTCCATTTTCTTTCTCCCCAACAAAGTCTGAATCAAAATATCCAGTCTGGTTGAAGTCATTCACCTTAGAGTACTTGATTCCAAAATCTTGAGTTCCCTTCAAGTATTTTAGAACTCTTTTTTCAATAGACCAATGTCCTTCACAAGGTTTTTCCATGAACCTGAAAACAATCCCAACAACAAATGAAATTTCTTGTTTGGCAGTGGTAAGGTAGATAAGAATTCTTACAAGTTGTATGTACTTGGTTGCATCCTCAAATTCATTCCATTCTTTAGATGTGAGCTTCAAATTATGTTCCATTGGAGTAGATAAAGGATTACACTCAGCCATGCCAAACTTGTTCGACAATTCTCCAATGTACTTCTTCTGGGAGATGAATATGTAATTTGGATTTTGAATCACTTCAATAACCAAATAGTAGCGAAGATGTCCCAAATCTACCATCTCAAATCTTGTCTTCAACTCTTTATTTATAGATGCAATATAACTTTCATTGTCCCCTATTATCAACATATCATCTACATACACTGTAAAATATACAACAATTTTTCCAACTTTCTTGACAAACCGAGTTGCATCATCAAGATTGAAGTTCTTGAAATTCAATTTTAGAATATTCTTAGTTAGATTTTCATACCGGGCTCGTGGTTCTTGTTTCAAGCCATATAAGGATTTGATGAGATTTCATACTTTGTTTTCTTGTCCCTTCACAACAAGAACTTTTGGCTGAGACATGAAGACATTCTCTTTCAAGTCTCCATTCAAGAAAGCAGTCTTCACATCCATTTTGTGTTGCCAAACAAAATATAGTACAGATGGTATCCCATTTTGATGTGGGGGTAAAAGTCTCTTAATAATCAATACCTTCTTTTTGTGCAAATCCTTTTTCCACGAGCCTTGATTTGTTCTTGTCAAGTGAGCCATTTGATTGGTACTTGTTATTGAATACCCACTTGCAACTAATTGGTTTGGTTTTGAATGGAGAATCCACCAACTCCCATGTCCCATTATTGATGAAAGCATCATATTCTTTCTGCATGGAATATTTCCATTGATCATGAGAAGTGGCTTCTTCAAAGGAAGTTGGTTCAAAGTAAGTAGATAAATTCAAATCACAATCATATGAAACATCCATATCATCTACATCACCTAAAATTGAATTATCTACATCACCTCCATCTTATCTTGAGGAACTTATGGTTCCTATCTTTCCAACCTCATTGGGATGAACACTTTCAAGTGTTTTTATGAGCCATCTTGGTGGACCTTTCTAAGATGGCCCAGGTTTCTCAATTGATTGAGATGGTGTTGAATTATCATCAAGACTTAGATTTTCAATCCTCTCAATCACATCATTTAATATAACTTTAGGTTATAATGAAGTGGCTATAACTTCTTCATGAGAGGGAGATGGTTCTTCAATAGGAGATTCTAGAGATTGACCCAACATAGGGATATCCCCTTCAAGATGTGGAACCTTATCCCCAAATTCGTGATATGTTTTTACATGTGTGAATTTGTCCAGATGATCAAGTTGCCTCTCAACAATTTTGTCATTCTTGGAGGATTCAAGAAAAATTACATCTCTGGAAAGAATGAATTTCTTGTTCACCTCATCGTAAATATGATATTCCTTGCCGGTATTTAGTACCCCAAGAAGATGCACTTCCAACTTGTTTCATCAAGCTTGTTTCTTTGATAAGGATTAGGGATTAAGGCATATTAGGTGGAACCAAAGACCCTAAGATGCCTCACCAAAGTAATGCGGCCATAACAAATTTCATATGGAGTCTTAATTTAAAGAGTATGATATGGACACCTATTTTTCACATAAACCACACATAGAACTGCATCAACCCAAAAAATCAATTTTACGTTTTTGAAAAACATGATGGAATGAACCATATTTAGGAGAGTCTTTTTCATTCGTTCAGATACACCATTTTGTTGAGGATTGTATGGAACTACGGTTTAATGTTTGATCCCATGTTGGTGTAGATAATTTTCAAATTCATTAGATGTATATTCTCTTCCATTATCAGTGCGAAAAGAGACAATAAGAGTTTGAGCTTCATTTTGAATCCATACATGAAGAATTTTAAAAGTTTCAAAATCTTGTGATTTATCTTTCAACAAGTACACCTGACACATCCTTGTGCAATCATCAATAAAAAACATGATATATTTATTTCCATTTGCAGATGGAAAAAGCATGGGGCCACACAAATCAGAATGTATCAATCCAAGTTTGCTACATGCTCTAGAAGTAGAACATTGAAATGGTTGTTTGTTATGTTTTCCAAGGATACAAGCATCACATTGCTTCAAATTCCTATGAATAATAGGTAAACTAAAAACACTAATATTTTTCAACAAATGATGGTTGTCATGGTTAATGTGACCAAATATAGCATGCCATAAGAGACTATATGGCCTTGTACTTTCTTCATGATGAGAGAGGTATGCATAATTCTATGCATGAACATATGTCTCTTTCAACTTCAACAATCTTCCATCTTCCACCCCGGTCACGAAAACCATGTTGTCAAAAGCCTTCCTTATTTTAAATTTCCTATTGAAGATGTGAATAGAGTGGTCTTGATGTCATATGTGCACAAGATACAACAAGTTCCTTTGCAACTCAGGAATATAGAGAACATCATGCAGAATAAAATTTGGGAGCCTAGGCAATTTATGCATGATGGTGCCAATTCTCAAAGGTTTGAGACTTGATTTATCTACAAAATAAATTGTTTCATCTACATTGTCATTAAAATCCTTGAATAAGTCTCTTGATAACGTCATGTGGTAGGTTACACTTGTGTCAAGAAGCCATATATCTCTCCAAGAAGAAAATATTCAGTTACTTCTATATTGTAATGGGATATAATACAATGAGCATATTCAAGTGCTTTACCTTTCACCGGATCTGATGTTTTACCTTTGTCTTCTTTCTAATTCTATTTGACTTTGATCTTCTCCCATCAGATTCTGCAGTTCTTTGCTTCATGTAACCCATTCCTTCCACAACGGTTACATTGAAGATCAGATCTCTCGCCTTGGTTGTCTCTTCCCCTCTAACTCTGAAATTATTTATTTCATGTCCCCTTTTGTTTCCTTCTCCTCTAGAAGAATTATGTGGTTGATTCTTCCATTTCTGAGTAAGGAACACAGTCTCACCAATGGACTGAGCTAACTTATTTCCAAAGTATTTCTAGCATTCTGCAACTTTCTCCACCAAAGTGTTAAATGCGATGGATTTGATTTGACCACTAGCCTGCAAAGATTCAAGGTAATGAGAATATGTAGGGTAGGGGGCCTTAATGAATGTTGTGAGAGGGAGTTACATCTTCACTCCATTGGAATAAATGTCATGCATTATGTCTTTTATCTCAGAAGTTAAATCCATACGATCATCATTCTTCAACTCTAGGTTGAAGAGCTTCACCAACAATTGTATGATTTCTAGTTCTAACTGGGTGTCATAGAATTCCTTCGATTTATTCAAAGTTCTATGGGAGTCATTAGTGGAAAGAATATGATGGATCACCTCTTCACTTATTGTCGCAGTAATCACAACATATTATTTTTGGACTTTGTCCTTCCATATGGCCTGCTCCTTGTTTGGTGTAGGAATGGTCAGTCTACTACTCTTCAGTTGTGCTTCTGTTTCAAATTATTCTTCATTGGCAGTTGTTTATTCACAAATTCCATTCCACAAGTCATTGAATATCAAAGTGTGTTTGACCCTTTTGTACCATTCTCGGTAATTTTGTTTATTGGTCAGCACCACGCCAACGATGGAGATGAGAGAATGCATCTCCCAATCTTTGATATTCCAAAGGTAATTCTAACACCTCAAAAAGAAACTATTGAACCTCAATGGATACATAGGAAAAATAATGAGTCTTTGTGGTAAAAGGGTATTATTCACTAGTAATGGAGACAAGATATCCTTTAGATTAGCTCTCAACATGGCCAATAATGGTTGCAAGCTTGTGGTGGCAGGGAATGGAAGCTAGCTCTTCCATAATGCTGTAAAAAAAACACATATAGAGTGGCATATTTTGGATCTTATCAGTGTTGATCCCTTTAAAAACAAGAGATGAAGAAAATCATAGGCATTATGCTCATATTTATGGTGATTTGTTGTGGCCATAGTGGAAAACAATGTCGATGGATGGTCATTACTAGATATACACACTTGGGTTTCCACCCAATTACTTCAAAAATGTGGTGTCCATTCCCTTGATTGAGGAAATTGGTTGGGGATCTAATGGAGGGAGAATACTCCTGAAACTGGGAAGCAAACAAAACCCTTGATGTAATGGAAATGACAACTTGCAGAAAAAACTATTGACACCTTGACCAATTATTCGTAGGGTTTGGTATCAACCTTTGTCACGGGAATGGTAGAGTGAAACCAGAATGAGTATGCCTCATGTCTTCACTTACACGACTTGAATCAATTCCCTTTGCAAACAAGGTAAGAAAGAGGAGGGTGAAAATGAAGAAAGGCTTGTGGAATGGAGGGATAATACGACTTGAGGAAGAATAAATTTCAGATCTCAGATAGACAGGCCTGAGGGAATAAATAGAGAGACAAAGTTGCAGAGGGACATTTCTGCACTTGAGAGGAAAGGAAATGCCTAGAGCAGAGAATCATGGAGTTAAATTGAGCTCTCTCTGGTACCACTGTCAGGCTAGGTATGGGTAGAAATTGTAACTCCACACTTAATGATCTTCATTAACATGTGTTACGAGGAAAATATATCTATGGCATGGGCTAAACCAAAACAAACGAAATGACATGCAGAAACCGACTCTTATCCCAAGTATGCTATATAAATGAAATGCTAACAAGACAAGGTCAAGATCCTACCTCGTACAAACATTCGATGAAGACCACCATTGAGCACACAACTCAAAGCTTAATATATGCAACTTGTCCTCAACAACCAAGATATGCAAGCATATGGTGATAATATATAATGTTAGCATATAGATTAGCATAATCCATTGACATACATGACAAATACGCCCATGGAATAATAATTCAAATATTTGCAAGATATCAATTGGACGAGAAAAGAGTATTTCTATTAAAATGATCAGCATAAGTATATAGGTGACAAACTTCTATAACGACACATATCGGAACCGAGAAAATAAGTCCCTCCAACTGGGCCTCCACCACTTCAATCCTCCACCAAAGGCAAGCTCAAATAAAGGAGATAATGATATTCTACATAACAAAGAAGGAAGATCTTGGGGGCTGAACAATGAGTTCATAATTTCAAGGATAAAGGGATGCAGACTCAATGTGAAGTGAAATTTCTCCAGAATATCTTTTCTCTCAAAAATTGAATTCTCTCCCTTTCTACGCCTACACCCATGGCACCAGATGTGTGTTATGATAGCATACTATGGTGTTTGCGAGACGCCGAAAGAGTCGTACCCAACCATGGGGCACACCTACCACCTATCGTTGCATCGCCTCCGAAAGATCCTCTACCTGAACCATGGGAATTCTTTGCATCAAACGAGACATGTTTCCCTTCACGTTTTGAAGAATTTTATCAGCATCCCCTCCTGTTGGCTCATCCCCCCAGTGCCTCCTTCGGTGTCATGGAATTTCGTCTAGCCATCACGGAATCACATCTGCGTAACATACATGTTTAGTTAGTACTTGACATCATCCAAAAATATTTTTGTTTTCTTCTACAAAATACAAAAAAAATGACATATTGAAAAAAAAAATCATACCTATGTCTCCGTAGGAGGAACCTGGTGGTAACGACATGTCTGGATATCCTCTGAAGTCAATCCCTACATAATGGTAGTCCTTCAGATCCATCACCTGTCGACTCCACTAGAAGAAAAACTCATCGTTGTAGGATGTTGGTACCCTACCACCCCTCTGTCGCCTCATCACCTCCGTCTAATGTGCCATGGATGGATCATGAGGTCCATGAAGAACAATATTGACTCTAGGGCCCAAGCCTGGAACCCGCTCAAAGAAAAAAATACATAAGATAGATGCGAACCCAAATTTCCTCTTTATACCCTATTTGCAGTCTGTCAATTGGCTCTTCATGTTGGCCAACAATGAGGTGCACCAGTCGTAAACCGTGGGTCGCAAGCACTCCACTAAATAGAACATAAGTGGCCTCGATTCCTGATGCAACGAGGCTGACCCTGTGATCCGTGTCAATACTAGGACAACAATATTGAGACTTATATTGTTGATCGCTCTGATCAGGAGTTGGCTCCCTACCTTATTGGTCCCTGCAATGCAATGAGTGTCTATGTGATCCTCTATGTTCATGCTACTCCTATCTCCCTAGTCTTTGAGATTGACCACCTCACCCCGACGTGACAATCATGTCAAAAAGTATATGTCCTCAACTTCAATCCTTAATGGTTTCCCATCAAGGTTGAAGGTCTCTGTATCTGGATCCCAGTAGTTCACTAACATCTAGAGCAGTCTCACTTGAGCCCTCATACCTTTGAGATCCCAAAACTTATACAACCCACATATTTTTAATTCCATTTTAACCCCTGGATCTCTCTCCACTACAACATGCACCATCCTAAAAGATTAAAACCATTTTTTGAGTCATTAACATTTAAAAAAACCAAATCCACATACTTGTACACGAGCTACAGATTACACAGTCGTGTATAAGGCTGCATATACGCTGGTTGTTTTTCAAATAGTCACGTATAGGGCTGTGTATATGCGACCCGATGATCTACAACCTGTGTATACCCTAGTTTATAAGTTGCGCTTTGAAATGCTCAAAAAAGGAGACATAATTGCAATTATTAATCCAAACAAATTGCAAGATGAATTACCTGGTCCAGATGGTTTTTGATTTCGTCACTCGTGGCTCTCACAATCTGCAGTTGAAATTCGGGGGCAATTTGATCCAAAATGCACTATTTGGGTAAAAAATACAAATGGTATAGTAAAATTGGTTATTTTCACTATTTATAGAAACATTTTACCCACTTTTCATAGGTCTTGCTAATATTTTTGCCTAGTTGACTAATACAGCAGTGGATGGAGTTGGTTTTGGTAGTTTTATCCAGGGATTCTTGCAGTTTATAGTGCCATGTCACTCATTCATAACTTTGAACAGGTATTTTCGTCAACCAACATATAGGATATGCCATCAATTCATTATGCACATTTGAATCATCCTATTACTGCAGTTCATATGCCTTAGGTATGAACCCATTTAGTAGCGATACATAACCTTATGTCTGCAACTAGAAGTGTCGTTATTGAATGGTAGAGACTTACTAAACATGGGTTCCCTAGTGAGAACCTCTGTGCCATTCGGTGCCCATGCAGATATTTTTGTCCATAGGACCAGGAGTCCCTTATAAATAATATATGACTTTGTGTTTGAACCTCATTTCTTACTCATAAGCATGTTGAACTATACCTAGCGGGACTCCCAATGAGTCTGGTTTAATATCTTTTCCGACTCTCTCAAAAAGCGAAAAGATTGCCAAGTGAACTTATCTCTTTAACACTTGTAAATTGGATTTGAAAGGACATCTATTTGGTGTAATTTTACCCATTTTTCAAACCAAGTAGACTAAATTTATGAAAAAGGACATTTTTTGGCGTTAAGTTTTAATTTCATCTTATTCTCTTGCTTGTAGTATTGATCCTATTGTCAGTTCTCGCTTTCACTTTATAAGCCTATCACCTAAGCAGTTTGCATCATCAACCAAGCAGAGCCTTATTTATATCATTTGCATCTTGACACCCTATACCCCAAGAGGAAACATTCCCCCGAGTGTCCATATCCTGAATGCACTTCCTTGCATTGAGCATAGGTGTGTTCCACTGTTGTAACTAGTTTCTTACTAGAGACATGCATTTACTCTTCTATATCATAGCATTCATTTGACTATGAAAAAAAAAAAAAAGACGGGTGGGAAAATAATATTATCTTATATTGGTAGTAGTCGTGTCACCTTTGAAAAGAGAACAAACTTTTGAGTCCACTTGTCATCAAAATTTTGGGTTTAGCATGACCTTAGGAAGCTGAGCTCATTACTTAGAGTTTACTCCCCTGACTGGTTACTCTTCCAGTCCCTATGGAGAGTTTGATTGGTGCCTCCTGCATCACAAAGTTTCATCATTGATTCTATGTTGTCGGAGTCTTCCATATGTCTCATGCTCTTGTTCAAAGGATGTCTATTAGCCCGTGTCAAGCATTTCTCAGAAATCTTGACTTTGCATGTTGGCCATACCCTCAGTGTGTCTCAAAGTTACATGAAGTTGTAGTCCTATCGTGCACCCTGGTCCTACTTTCATCATTGGCAGGTAACCTTGAACCCAACAGTCAACATTTCATCATTGGTCATTGACTGGGGGGTTTCCCTTGTGTTCGATGGAAAGAAATCTATTCACACATTGGGATCTATGCAGTGTCTTGGATTCCATTATCCTTATTGGTGGTTTCCTCGCCTTTGTCAATAGTTTTCCTTATTGGCTTCTATTTATAGGGTCCTTTTCATGTACCGCTTTCATCTGGCACATGCGAAAGACTCACAGGGTCGTTGGTTCGTGAACATGTTCTTCGTCCGAATTCCTCCAAATCATCAAGCTCCTGATTTGTACCTCATGTTGAATGATGAGAGATTCCTTAATGCTCTCCTTTCAGCGGGTCTCCTTCCATCAACTTCAACCCATCTATTATGGAAACGAGACCTAGAGTCCTATGAGTACCTAGAGGCTTGCAGTCATTAGTGGAAGGTTCTCTCACCATTGACAGTTGGGAATACATCAATGCCTCCTGATTTATGGATTCTTCAAGTGTTTGACTTCAACACCTTTATTCACACTAGGAATAATTTACTCGGTGCCTTGATACCTACTTTCATTATTGGTAGGTTGACTCGCATTTGTTAATGATATACCTTAATGATCGGTAATCAAATGAAGTCTCATTGTGTTTGACCTAAACTCCTTTATTCACATGATGTGGACTTGCACCTTTGGCAGATCGTGTATAATACTTGAAGACATCAGTTCATAGTCGCAACTTTCCTGATTTGTTGTTATCTTTCATTGGACCAGTACCTATGTGACTTCAATGATCATGGGAGATCATATTGTACTCCATTGTATACAGATATCTTCTGAATGGTTTTGAGAATGACTTTACTGGCCCTTGTTCATGACTATGATATCCTATGGCATGTAGCCGCCTTTGTATTTCCTAATCATGTCCATGAACAATTGTTTGGTATATTTTCACATGGATTTGCAGTGTAATTCAAATTGGCATCCATGTGCACAAAGTCAATATAGATTGTAATATTCTCATGAGAAACTAGTTCATCCAAGTAGGTCTCCATTATTCCACTTCTCGGTATTATAATTCATTTCGTCCATCGCAAATACTCCTATGAACTCACACATTAGGGGGCATCTGTTATAACAAGATTTTCCTCACCCTATGCAAATTTTCTCAGAAGGCCTTTTCCATTTCCCTATGCATCCTTGATGTCCCTTTTTGCAGTTCCCAGAGCTAAAAATAATATTTTTCCACATATTCACACTCTAATTATTATACAACATGCGTATATGCAGGTTGCACCATTACAACCCGCATACATCGGGTTTTGTGCTCAAAATTAAAAAATGGTGTCAAGTTTCCATGTCATGTCACGAGATCCATGATCCTTGACCTTCCATATATTCGAAATGTTCTGACTGGACCCTTTAGTTCCATTTGAAGGCTATAAATGGGCCATATCCAAGATGTGGAAAAGAGGAGAAGAATTCAAATTTGAGAGAAAAGTTACTCTAGAGAAATTACTCACTTCATATTGAATCTGCATCCCTTTATCCTTTTAAGTATGAACACATTTTTTAGCCCCCAAGCTCTTCCCTACTTGATGGAGAACCTGATTGTCTCTCTTATATGAGCTTGCCTTTGGTGGAGGATTGAAGTGGTGGAAGCCCAACTGGAAGGGACTTAGTTTCTCGGTTACGAACCTACCGACATGAAAGTTTGTCATTCATATACTTCTGTTGATTACATTTTAATATAAATAATGTTTTCTCGTCCAATTAATGTCTTGAAAATATTTGAATTGTTATTCCATGGACATAGTGTTATGAATATCACTGGATTATGTTGTTAAATGTGATAACTTTATATATTATCACCATATGATTGTGTATCTTGGTTGTTGAGGACAAGTTGTAGGTATATTGCTTTGAGTTGAGTTCTCAACGATGGACTTCATCAAACATTTGGATGAGGTAGGCTCGTTATCTTGTCTTGTTAGCATATTTGTTTATATAACATACTTGATATTAGAGTTGATTTCTGCAGTCATTTCCATTTGTTGTGGTTTACCCCATGCCATAGAGAGATTTTCCTTGTAACAAGAAGGTGTTATACTGTCAAAGGGAGATTGTTGAATGATTATGCCATTGATGTCAGCTCATTGAAGACATGACAATCCATGAAGACTTGAATTCAATTGATGAAGGAACTTTGACATGTGTTGGATACTTCTCTCCTATACTATCTGAGTTTATTGACCCAGGGTTCATGTCTGTTTGAGTTTCCAACAAAGCCTCTAAAACTATCGGCCCTCCTAGTTAACTAGAAGGCAACGCAGCACACAGAATGCGCTGCATAGTCTCACCCGAGATATCTTTAATGGGTGGGTGTAATAATCAGGTGTTTACAACCTAGGATTGAGTGTGAGATAATCCAGCTAAATATTGAACCATTATTATGACTAGTCAATGAAACATACTATTATTCACGACTTATGGAGTAAATCCATAGGCTTATTCCCTTAATATCGCAAAATCACTTAAACAAGAAATATAATAACTCATTCATTCAACATAATAATAACTACTTCAGACAATAAGGTATGCAAATATTCATCACAAAACACAGATGTTACCATGGTTCACCCCATCCTAGGGCTACATCCACAAATATTTGGCTCTCATCTCTTTTATTATATTATGTTCGCATCTACAGTGCCACGCGCTTACAACTTTTCTCAGGGTGAGATCTTAGATGAGGTAGAATAGATCGCACTAGGCTCCACAACCTGCGATCTAACCCTCAATATATACCCTCCCTCATCCTCTCTAGCTCAACATCTTATACAAAATAGGTCTTACAGCAAAACATTACATATCGCATCAACTCATGCGTAACTACAATAACATAATGATACTCTGAAGCGAACTGAACAACACAAAATCCAACCCCCTACGATACCTATGTATCGCTATTTATATGCTTCTGGATCCTTAGCCATTTACAATGCATTATCAAAACCCTAACCCTATCGTCGTTAGGTCTTTCTCCCATGCGTGTGTGTTGTTCTTCCTTCCAGTTGTTTCTTTCCCTTGCATGCACACGTGTTGTTCTATGTTCTAGCTGTCGCTTTGCCCGTGCATGCTTTCTTCCCCAAAAATGCCATGCTTTTCCACTTTGGCCTTTGGCCTGCCTCCAACAGGCCCCCAAAATTGACATGTGGCTCGTCTTGAGCCACCAATCCTTTGTGCACTTCTTCGACCTCCTTGGTGATTGCCTGAAACTTTTCCCTGAGCTCTGCTACCTATGTTTGCACCTATGCAGTCTTCTCCTTGAGTGTGTCCACTATCTGGACTAAAATTTCATCATTGATTAGTTCCATGCACTCTGTCTGGGTCTGTTCTATATGTGCCTTGGCTTCCTCTGATTGTGCCAGGACTTCTACTACCCGTTCTTGCAACGGTTCCATTTGAGCCTGTCGCTCTTGTTTATGTGTTTGCGCAGTAGTGAGATCTGCCTATAATTTCTTCATCTCCTGCGTTCCCTTGATGCGTTATGTAATTGGCATTGTCTTCTGCCTCTGTTTGATTTCTCGGATCATTGCGTTGATCCTTTCTTCTTCCTTATCCCACTTTTTGACCTACTAATCCTCCTCTAACTTCATCCAAAGTTGTTCTTCTTTATCGAACAAGTCAGCAGTTGTGCTAACCTGTTGCTCTATTTCCTGTAGCTGCGTTGTTTCTTCCTGCTTCCTTTTATCCTTGACTATAGGTGGATTAGTTGGTATGAGCTATTCTCAGAGATTCTCTATCTCCTTCTGATATTGATCGATTTTCTGCACAATCCGATCAATCTTTTCTGTTGCTATGATTTCATCTCCCTGCATGGCCTGTGGAATCTTCTCATAAGTTCTTTCTACTTTCTACTCCAATCCTTTTATGCGCTCCCTTTCCTCCCGGGTCTCATATTTATCCTGCTCATAGACTATTTCCAGCGCATCTCGTTTCTTTGTTTCCTGTTTCAATTCGGTTAAGTGTTTTCATGCGCAAGACTGTACCTCATGGTTTACGCTCACCTGCAACCTATGTAGTGCCCCTGATGGTATCCTTGTCAACACAAGTTGGCTTTGGCTTAAGTCCTTCAAGGGTGTCTTCCCCACAATTTTGTCCATGCGCAACATACTAGGGTTAATATGGAATGTTACGTGCGGCTTCAATATTGCCTGGACTAACTCTCATTCCTCTTTTTTCACTCTTCCTTCTGTATGCGGTGCTAATGGTTCGAGTCCCCTGCTGCTTGTTGGCTTCCCTTCCCCGATTTTCTTGAGGAGTTGTCACATGTCTACCAATTTATGTTCAATCCTATCCCTGTGGTGTGCAACATGGTCGAAGTCCTCGGATATTCAATCCTTAACCATTCGGGCTATCATTTCCCCATCATCATCCGTGATCGTATACTTTGACGATGTTCTTTGTTCCTTTGATTTCTTGCACGCTTTTACTATCTTCATAGTCGGCCTCTTGTTTTCCCCTGCTATTTGTGGGTTGGACCTTGCTTCAGTCTCTTGCGCGGGCTCAGCCTGTTACTACTACTCCGTGGTGAGTTGTGTCTTAACCTTCTTTTCATTCTTGGTCCCTTTCTTTGTTGACCCTTCTTCTGTCTTTGTTTCTTTTTCCTAGCCCGTTCTTTGTCTCTTAGGAACTTGAATTTCCTTTGGCTGGGTCTCTCCCTGCCTTGCCTCTTCTTCTATTGTTTTATTCAAAATTTTCTAGGTAAGGGCAGGAGTATTCCACTCATCGTCCCATTCACTGATGACCATGTCGATGTCACCCTCTCTGATATAGTAGTGCATTTATAACCACTTTTTATCCGGATCCTTCCTTGCATGTATCCACATTGTATGTCTTGTGGCCTAGAAGTTGGCGATATCCCCATATCGTGCGACAACTTCTGGTATTATTCTCCAGAGCTTCGAGATGGCTTCTTGTAGGTTGCATAGGTATCCTTCAAAGATATCCATGTTCGCCTTTTTTCTCCTTGCCTCTGGCCTGGCTCTGAGAAACAAATATCTTTCCCCTAGATTTGGTTTGGGTCTAGTGCCAAAAACTACGTACCTTGGCTCTCTCCATCCCATGAAGGCTATTAGTGTGATCAACCATGAATAGTGGAACTCTGTTCCTAGATCCTGCACATCCTTGCGGTCATCCAGGATTAGGTTCAATAGATACGGTGCCCAGCTCATTGATGTGCCTTCTGCACACTGCACTACAACTGCAACGAATTCAACTAGGACTTCCTCTCTACAACATTTTCTTAACAGCTTGCAGGCTAAGATCTTCGTGCCCAGTTGTGTTGTGGCATTGTTGATCCTTTTGATAATGATCCCTCTTGTTACCCTATCATTTCCATACTTTTTATTCATGTCTTCTACTAGCGATTTCTCCCTAGATTTGTCATCTAGAAACTGCGTGGCATCCATGCCCCGAGTTGGCAATCCTGTTATGTTTGTGATAATCTCTATGTCTATCGACACGAACTTGTCCAACCAAATGTCCCTACCATGTGTGACTGCTAGCAGCTACTTGACGCATGTAGTTGCGTGTTGACCCCTGCCAAAATGTGGTAGGTCCACCAGACCTAAAATTCATGTCTTCTCCAACCCGGTTTCCCATTGGAGTGGTTGATCAATCGGTTCCCAAACCGACTCGTGCCTGCCATCTCCATGTATACTCTTTTTGAAAGTTTCGGGAACTTATCTATATCCGCTATGTCATGGTCCGATTATTTGAGATTCCTGATGTGACCCAGTAGCTCTAGTCCTACCTATACCCCATCTGGTATGCGTGGTAGAATGATTTTTTCTACTAGTTTCTTGCGAGGTGATCTGGGTATCTTTATCTTGTCTTTCTTCGTCAGTGGTGGTTGGCTCAAAGTTCCAGTGACTTCTGTTTGTTCCTGAGTCTGCCATTTCGACTGACCCATGATATCCTCGATCGCTCCCACCGATGGGTGGTCTTATATGGTCATGTTGATGGGTCTTAAATCCCTTGATTCAACAGCAGGAACCAAACCCGCCACTGAGGCCCAATTAGACTTTGCAATGTTTAGATGGAATGGTTCTCCATATCTTGCGATCTGGCCAAATTATTGATGGGATTTGTGTTTTCTTGTGAAGGCTCTTCCTTTAGTTAGGACTATTCTCTTCTGTATTTTCTCTTGGGTGGGACTGATATGAGAGATGCAAGCCAATATAAACCAACTTGACAACAAACGGAACTAAGTTTTAACTACTGGGGAAGAGGTTGAGTTTGGGATAACCCACTGCTCAAACATGCAGACAATGATTCTATACCACAAGACTACTACTAATACATCAACCATGTGAGCATACAATTACTGTCTCAGAAATTAATTATAAAAAAGAAAGCACATATGTAATAAGATAATGGCAAGCAAAATAATTCATCTACAATAACCATTCATCACATAATAACACAACAATTCATTTTCATCATTAAAGAAAAGAACATAAAAACATTGCACCAGATAACTTGACAACATAATTAATTGATCTTACTCATTACTACATCATTCATGAAACAGGCTAGGAAGTAGTTCTTCTCCAAGTCCAATCACATGCATCTGATGCAAATAGTTTGTATTTGGTCCAGAAGAACTTCTCAATTCATAGAAGCTTCAAAATAATTATTAACAACCAAAAAAAAAGAGTTTTTACAACAACCATCGACCTTTCACTAATTGGTCGATGTATTTATTTATAATATAAAGTTTAACTAAAATTAACGACTAAGTGCAGTTTAAGCAAAACAAAAATTGCCACGTGGCGTCATCTTCTAAAAGTTTCTTTAACAGTCAACCCGAGATATCTCTTGAAAAGGGTGAGTTCTCTTGTATTCGGACCAACTGATAAACATTTCTTCACAAGTTTAGGCCCATGGAAATCTATGTTGTTCCATCGGGGCCACATATATCCCCCTGAGGTCTACTGCATGTGTCTGGTACTTTACTAGACTAGAGTCCAACTACTGTAGCATGGTTCGGGCTTTGATTGGATGTTTTGCAAATCATTGCACTTGCCCTGGTCTTGCATCGGTCCTCTTTGCGAGTTCTTAGGTCCATAGCAAATCTTCTTTGGCATGCGACTCCACTATGTCGCTCAGGTCGACAAATTTGTCGGGGGTACCAAACTCGGGGAGTCTGATATCTTTCATTACTTTATTAATTTTTTCCCAGTGCTTCTTGCATCTGATCCACTTCTCTTGGATTTCTCGGTGTGGGTTTCTTCGGAGGCATTGTTCCTGCAATTTAAACGGTCTTTTAAACATGCGTACAGAGTAGCATTGGGTGGAAACATATGAAATGAAGCCGAAAAACGCCATAAGACGATACATACCTGTAATGCTTGCTACGACTGTTGTTTAATACTTACTGACCCTTGGAATCCTTCTTTGGATTGTTAGCCTTGCTCTTCTGTGTGTTTTGAACTCCTTGCCGCGCAGAATAGGATCATACAAAATGACTTAAAAGAATATAACGAGAGAGATCCTATCAGTCGTATCAATCAATTAATATGAGTAATGAATGTAATTCAAAACAAACTGCTTCCGGATCTCTGCAAATAAATTCTAATTGGTTGACAACGGAGGTGTGGAGGGAGATGCATTGTATCGGTAGGATTAAATAGTCCATTTTGATTTGCGCATGGAAAAGCAACTAATGCATGATCCATGAATTAACTAACATTTTAAATGTGTCGTACCTAACCTATCTAAGGGATAAAACGTCTCATCACATCGCGTCTCTCTGGTGTACATATCGGGGATCGACTACTATCCTTGTATATATTTCCATTGATATACTCTTGGTAAACACTTCCAACGCCAATGGTATTGGGGATCAGTGATCGTGGAAAGTTTAAGTGTGTAGCTTCTTGGCAGGTTATCATATTCGTAATTTCCCGAAGCCGAAAACGTTTCAGGGGTCGCCGATCTGTGATATTGTTCCTTTACTCACACGACGCTTACTCTTTCTTTTTTCTGCCGAAGTCGAACAGATCAGTCTTCAGCGATATCTTTAGTGGAGTTTATTCACGAGGACGAGAAAAACTCCTTCTGCCAATGCCAATGAAGATCGGCGCTCCACTATTTTGAACTTCTCAATCAATTTTCATCACTTTTAATCTTTCCTGATGTTGAATTTCCTAAGCGTGTCGGGGAAAACTTTATACTATCGATTTCTTAAGTAGTTGTTAAGTTCCTTTTAAATTTAAGATGATTCTTTATATGCTTAATAAGACTTTAAACAATTCAAACATGAAAACATAAAATATAAGCACAGGAAGCAGTTTCATACTGAAGTGGAAACAAACAGTGCAGAGGATCAAGTGGTACCCAAAAAGTAGAAATGGACATAGACGTTTTAGGGTGTGTTGAGTGCGCAACAAATGGTGATTCACTGGGTGAAAGAAGAATCTTTGTTCCTCCTCCAAGACCTGGCTGATGCAGAAGTTGATGGAGAATATTAACTGGTCTTAAATAGGAACCTCTTAACCTTCGCATTTGAAGTTCTTTGGTTGATTCTTTCGGGCCTGCCTCTGGGGTTTTAACCCTTTTTCCTCCTCCATTTCATTTGACCCCGACTCATGCTCCCTTTTTACAAAATTTTAGAAAAGTACTCACCGGCACAAAGCCTTTGATTAACTCTACTCACCTGCTTCGGTGTCTCTTCGCTGTCAACGAGCGTGCATAGCCCTGACAGAGTCACCCCTACATTATAGACCTTGCCCCACTACCAGCGAGCATCCATAGCCCCGGCAGAGATATCTGCATACCCTCTCCTACTGTCACTCTTCTGATAATATCAATTTTATTTTAGCATGATGCCCTGAGTGAGTGAGGGAGGAGGATGTCTGTTTATTTGCAAAGTGAGATGGTTAAGGTGGATCCTTCACTAGCTTCATCTTCTGGGTTCATGTAGTCCTTTCCAACTTTCTTTCATTCCCTTAAGGTCTTACGAAACCACAAAGTAGACACTTCTAGCATTTCTTCGAAGTTGTTCATTTTCTCAGGTTAGACAAAGGATTCCTCAAAGTAACCGCAAGTTCTCCAGTGCTTCTCATGTTTGTAAGTGAGGGACGAGTTAGAAACAGAGTTCACTATGCCGCATGATTTTAAGTCCAACCATTGTCTTGCCGAACACACCTTCAAAATTAAAGAAAAGAAGCAACAAAAGAAGTATTTTGCAACCATGAAGATACTCAACATAAAACACACATTATTTTTTTTATTTTTTTTGGAAGTATTGCTTTTAGAGCTTGGCCATTTATTGGGAGGGCATCAGGTGCCCCCCTTAGATTCTGCAACCGATAAGTGCCCGCCCCAATATTCTCAGCCACCTGAAAAGGTCCAAGTGTAAGGTAGCTAGAGAGGTAGTGAGGGGGGCCAGAGGGCCCATAGTGATAATAGTGGAGGTCATTCAATGTAAGGTGGACTAGGTCCACTATATTATTAAATAAGGCCCACTATGGTAGTTAGATATAATAAATGAGTAATTAGATATAATANTGTAAGAGGACTTCTTAGAAGGTTCAACTTCTAGAAGATTCCTCCTCTAGAATATTTTTAGGTGATGGTAGCACTATATAAAGGGATTCAAGCAATGTAATGAGACATGAAAAGAAATATTGTATTTGGAGAAATATCTCAATAGGAGGATGCCCCCTCGAAGAGGCAAGTGAACAGGAGAGGATCCCTTCCATAATATGATCCATTGTATGGTGTTTCCCTACCTTAAGGGTTTCTATAATAAAGTTGTGGTTTTTTATATGGTTTCATATATCTTGTGTGGTGATTGTATTCAGATATCTTTGGATCTATTGTGTTATTTTGCTTTCATGTCTTTGATTCTTAACAAGTGGTATCAAATCACTTTCCTTGGGCAGACATTGTGGGCAAATATTTTTATTTTTGTAGTTTTTTTTTCGGAGAAGAAAAAAGAGGGCCGCCACATTATCGAAGTTTTTAGTATATTTTTGTGCAAAATTTTCAGAAAAGGGTTATAAACCTGAGTTTATCTCATAAAAACACCCATTTTAAAAAAAAAAATCATCTGAAACGGAGTTCGGGAAGTCAAGATATTGAAGTTTTAAAATCTGCAAATTTTCAGGGTTTTGTTCGGCGGACGGCGGTGTGATTTTATTTTTTATTTTTGTAGTAGTTGGAGGCAGAATTTTCCCAAGAAAGTTACAGATATGATTTCCTCTCACAATTTCACCCAATTTCAAAAAAAAAAATCAGCCGAAACGGAGTCCGGGAAGTGAAGTTATGAGCATTTTAACTTCAACAGGTTTTTAGGGTTTTTCCCGAAAAAACAACGATTTTCTGTCGGAACTTATTGGGTCTATTTTTTGGGTTTTTTCGTGATGGTTGTAGGACCAAAGAGTTCATAGGGTAATCAAATGGCTATTTCCTCTCAAACCCTGAAAGAAATTCTTGAATCATTCAAAACCCAATTGTTTCACACATTGGATGACAGATTGGATGCATTTGTACATGGCCTCACAGACAGCCTCACACATGGCCTCAATGATAGTTTTCATAGTATTCAAGATTCATTGAATAACATGCAGGAGAGATTTCTTATGGAGGGCCTTAGGGATGAATATAATCAAGAAATATATGCTTAGTATGATTTTGAGGCCGATTGTGATGATTGGTATATGGATAGTTCTCATTTCTAGGATGACAACCACTTTCATATTTTATTTGATGACTCTAATCCACCTCCTGTAGAGAGCATCAATGTGACAAATCGAGAGCCAATGATTATTACCAGTGTCCATCCTACATATTCTACAATGGTATTAGTCCTTCCAGATTCTGTTATGACCCTTTTCCACTATGTGGATGGATATTCTTATTTGGATCCACATGATAGGTGTCAGTATTTGGAGCATCATTTTGAGTTGGTTATTGGGTTCCAAAATCTTCCACGGGGAGTTTACATGAGTACTTGGACATGGGACCCTGGCTTACAATGGTGGTCGAACTACATCAGCATGGTGGCTTT
>JASDQU010171755.1:6348-18161 GCA_032191745.1 Picea mariana
TGACCAACAACCTACATCTAACAATTTCTGTAAAGACTATCTATCCTAAGATTCATTGATTATCCTTTACGGCCTTACAACACACCTCTTTATAGACTTTACAATAGGAATAACCCTAATGAATTGGCGCCCAAAAATGATTACATATCCATGCAGATCATTGGCTGCAAATCTCGCAAATCCCGATATTCTATTACAGTCGACTCCAAGTTGGCTTTCATTCGGTCTCTAGTCAGTCGTCTTACACCCACGCTTCAACCTCTTGTCGGCTGGCTTTCCGTCGATATATTTGACTATGAATATACACAGTCGAGTACCTTGACCTTTGATTTGATATCGATCCACCTCTACCTTGACTGATGTCGATCCACCTCGATCTTCAACCATCAGTTGATTCACCTCGACTAGACTTTCACTGCAAAGTATATAACAACCCAACATTCTCCCACTTGTTGTCTTCTTTGCTGAAATAGGAGAATCCTGGACTTTTGTTCACAGACCCAAGGCAGAAATTCCCATTGCCTCTCTGCACCAAGAGAACTTCACATCACTCACAGAATTGGTCAATGAGTCTGCAATGTTTTCCAATGTGTCTACTTTCTCTAGTAGAACCTTGTTACTTTTCACCATATCTCTTACGAAATGGTATTGTACATCAATGTGCTTAGTCTTCGAATGATAAGCAAGGTTCTTTTCCAGAAATATTGCACTTTGACTATCGCAACTCACCTTCATAGCTCTCTACTCATTCTGATTCCTAAACACAACCTTTACAGCTGTATCGTTTCTTTGCTTCCATGAGTGGCCACCATTTATTCATATTTTTTTGTTGACAAGGCTACGACCACCTATCTCTTACACATCTAGCTTATTGCTCCTCCAAACATCTTGAAGACATATCCGTTGGTTGACCTTCGTTGATCCAAATATCTAGCCCAGTCAGCATTGAAAAATCCATGTACATTTAATTTACCACTGTCACCTCCAGGTCTTTCTTGGTAGCATATAACATAGTCCTTCGTGCCACAAAAATACCTGAATACTCTCTTGATAGTTGTCTAGTGCTCCTTTCTGGGTGTTGACATGTACCTGCTCAACACTCCCATTGCACGTGCAATGTCTGGTCTAGTGCAAACCATCACATACATTAGACTACCAACAACACTTGCATAGGGAACATGTGCCAGGTCCTCTATTTCTTCTTGTGTCTTTGGACACTGTTCAACAGTAAGCCTTACTCTCACAGGAATTGACACCTTCACCAGTTTCCAATCCTGCATGTTGAACCATTTAAAAAATGTTTCAATATACTTCATATGATTCAACCAGAGCTTTCTAGCAGCTCGATCTATCTTAATCTCCATTCCCAGAATGAAGTTAGCTACACTGAGATCCTTCATGTCAAAATTTGAGGATATATGCTTCTTCACCTCCTTTATTGTGTCCATGTTGTTTCCAGTCAACAACATGTCATCCACATACAAAGCTACATATATGAAATTCCCACCTTCTTCCTTAGGTATATGTAGTGATCAACTTTGCTTCTCACAAATCCCAAACTAAGGATGTATGTGTCGAACTTCTGGTACCACATCCTTGGCAATTGCTTTAGACCATAAAGGGATATTTTTAGTTTGCACACCAACTCTTGCTTTCCCTTTACTACAAATCCTTTAGGTTGTTTCATGTAGATTTATTCTTCCAGGTCCCCATGTAGGAACGTTGTCTTCACATCCATCTGTTCTATTTATAGATCGAATGTTGCAACTAGAGACATTAGTACTCTAATCAAAGTTTGCTTTGCAAGAGGGGAAAAAATCTCACCGAATTTGACCCCCTCGACTTGGGAATAACCTTTCGCTACCAGTTGAGCTTTGAACTTCTCGACTTGTCCTGCGACATTCATTTTCTTCTTGAATACCCAGTTGCTATCGATGATATTTCTTCCATTAGGTAACTTGACTAAACCCCATGTCTCATTCTTGTGCAAGGATTCTATCTCTTCGACCATGGAATCCTTCCAGAGTTTACCCTCTGCCGAGTTGACTACCTCACCAACCGACTTGGGGTCATCGTCAATGGAAATTAGCATGAATGTGGAACGGAAGTCGGGAAGACTATACCTTTCGACTGGTTTTATTATTCTTTCTAACCTCCTTACCATCGGATTTTGTTGTTCCACCTCTTCCTCAGATTCATTCAACTCATTTGAATCATCTTCTTCATTCCTTAGTTCAAACTGCACCATCTCAGGATTATTCTCGGTTTGAACAACTTCCTTAGGCTCAAACTTACCTCCAAATTCTATGAAGAACAAATCTCGACTGTACACTGTTATCCTTGATGCAGGATCATAGAGATTATATCATTTCATTCCTTCTTTATATATAATAAAAATACATTTGACTGGATTATTCTCTAGCTTGCTTGTATTTTCCTTGGGAACATGCACAAAAGCATCACAACCAAATATTTTGAGATGTGCAACTGAAGGATTCTTACCAGACCATACCTCATGTGGAGTCATGTCAACTAGCAACGACGAAGGAGACATATTCACCAAATATCTTACAGTTTCGACTGCCTCCACCCATGATTCTTGTGTGAGCCCAACACCACTAAGCATGCTCCTTGCCGTATCCATCAACGTTCTGTTCATTCTCTCGGACACTCCATTTTGTTGTGGGGTATATGGCTTGGTATTTTGGCATTCTATTCCACACTGCTCACAGAACTGATCAAATTCATTTCCACAAAATTCACCACCATTGTTAGTTCTCAGCGCTTTAATCCTTTTCTCTGTCTGGTTTTCCACAAGAGCTTTAAACTCCTTAAATATCTAAAAAAAATATGATTTATTCATCAGGAAATATATCCATGTCTTCTTGGAGAAATCAATCTATGAAGGAGACATAATACATGGATCCACCAAGTGAAGGAACTGTAACTGGTCCAAACACATCACTATGCACCAAATCTACAACCCCACTTGCCCTTTCCGCTCCTGATGGGAACCTCACCCAAATTTGTTTTCCATATATACAATGTTCACAAAAGTTGACCTCTAAACCAAATTCAGGAAACCCTTCGACCATACCTTTTCTTTTCATAGCTCGAAGTCCTTTTTCTCTAATGTGTCCCATGCTCTCGTACCATAACGTGGTCATGTCAATTTTATCATGTCTTGTCAAGTCGTCTTGTACTGACTTAGATTGATTTGAGTCAAATTGCGTAGCAGTCGAGTCTATTTCAAGAGAAACAATGTTGTTGCATCCAGTCGAGTCAACATTCCCTGAAAACTTGTATAGGGTACCAATAAAAAATCCTTTCATTAAGAGCATCACACTTCTGACCATCTTGCATGAATCCTTCTGAAATAGAGTATGCACACCTTCATCACTCATCTTGATGATAGATATTAGGTTTATTTCCAAACTCGAAATGTGTAGCACATGTGGAAGGGTTCTTTTCCTCCCATCCTACAATATCAGTTGAACTCTTCCTCTTCTGACAATTATGGTTGTCTAGCCGTCCCCCAAGAACACATCACCCCCATCATATCATTCATATTCACAGAACCATTCTTTATGTAGTGTCATATGATAGGATTCTCCTTAGTGGATCAACCAAACATCTTGATCTGACTGTGTACTGGTCGATGCTAGGTACACATCACCTCCCTTATCCAAGGTCATCTTTCTCTTAGTCGACTACTTCTCATCAGATCCATCATTGACTTATGTTTCCTTCAACTTAAAGTCCTTTTTATAATGCCCAACTTTACCACATTTCCATCATCTTCGTGTTGAATGAACCGAGGATTTATATCTACCCTTCAACTTGAACTTTCTACCAAATAATCTTCCTTTATCTTTGTCTATCGATTGACCTCTCACTACTAGAGCATCTTTGGTCGATCTTTCCATGTTATTCCTTCTCATTTCTTCTGACAGTAGAGAAGCAACCATGTCTTCAAGCGCTAGTGTGATTGTATTAATCCCAATAACCATGACTTAGCTATCCCAGGAGTCTGGAAAAGAACATAATAGGATGATACACTTCTTCTCATCAGTGATCTGAATATCCATAGATGATAACTGGATTAAAATGATATTAAACACATTTAAATGCTCAGTCACCAAACTTCCATCACTCATTCTCATAAGATACAATTTATTTCTGAGAAACAACTTATTTACCAAAGATTTTGACTAGTATAAGCTTCCCAGCTTGTCCCATAGTTTCTTGGCCGAATCTTCACCTGAGAAATTTAGCAGCACTGAATCTGCAAGGAAAAGATGAATCGTACTTCTTGCTATTGTTTCGAGTTTCTCCCATTCTTTCGTTGACATGCCTATTGGCTGGGTACCTGGATAGACCGTTTTCCATTGTTCTCGATCTAGAAGAAGATCTTCCATTTTAAGCTTCCAAAGCTCAAAATTATGGCCATTGAATTTTTCTATCTCTATTCTAGAACTTCTTGCCATTATTTACCACGATCTTTAACACAATTTATGACTTACAACTCTTACTATACCTAGGGTTTAGTTCTCAGATTCAAGATTGGTAAATCAATATCTGATAAACTCGCCAAATCATGAAATTTCTCTGATACCACTTTTCAAAGATATGATACCACATGTCAGGAAATGAGATACACTTACACACTAAACCTAGCAGAGGAAACTCAAGAATGTAAATGAAAAAGAAATCACATAGTACACTTAGATTTTACCCTGGAAACTCTAAAATGGGAAAACCATCATTCCTTGAGCATTCTGCTCTCTTATTGTCTTATTGAATCGGAATAAAAGGTTACATTTCTAACCTTGGTCCACACCTAAGGAACAATCAACATCATACCCTCTTTCCTGCGTAAGAACAACCTTGTATCCAATCCAGCTTACATCTGCATGACTAAAAACCTACATCTAAATATTTCTGTAAAGAATGGCTATCCTAAGATTCATCGATTAGCCTTTACGGCTTTACAACATGAAAAACCCTAAATACTTGGCACTCAAAAATGATTACAGATCGATGCAGATAATTGGCTATAAATCCTACAAATCTTGGGATTCTGTTACAGTTGACTCCAATTCGGATTACCAGTCGGTCTTCATTTAGTATCTAGTCAGTCGTCTCATGCCCACACTTCAACCTCTTGTTGGTTGACTTGTCACTGATATCTTTAACTTTGAATTTACCCGTTCGACTACCTTGACCTTCAACTTTTTGTCGATCCACCTCGACCTTCGACCGTCAGTTGATTCACCTCGACTAGACTTTCACTACAAAGAATATAACAACCCAACAAGAATGTGTTTTAATGTTGGCTAGTGGCTTGATGTAATTTTGTACTTAGTATCATAATGATGATCATTATAACATCATTTTTGGGGCTCKTGTACATGTAACATGGCCTCACTAGAMTTTTGTAATATTGCACATGTGCACATGGAGATAGTTTTGGGAGTGACCTATCTCTCAGGTAATGGTGACCTACACTCATAGGTCATTCTTATCCACTACTTATTCCTTATCTCTTGATGATATTATCATTAAATTTTATGGATTGGTTGATGTCCATGCTTGATTGTGCATTTATGATCAATGGTCCAGGTTTCTTCTGGTTACTATAAATTGATGAAGTTGGTCTTGAATTAAGGAAGAGTGGTGGGTGGCTTATGGTATTGATCAATATCTTGGACCCTATGGGTCTGTAGGCTAGATCATCCATATGCTTGAGATTTGTATGGATCCCATTTGAGCTCCATGCATGTGTGTGATATAGCTATTTTAATTGAGAGAGTTATATGAAGAATAAGAAGACCTTGCTTTCATGGATGTTTCCCCACCTTGGGGTTTTACCAGGTAAATTTCTTGTCTCTTCTCTCTTATTTGATAGATATACTTTTATTCGTTTTATGATTTCCATAGAAGTTTAGATAAGATAGATCTTGGTAATATGTTTCTACATATATTTCCTAGTCTTTCATTGTATCAAAGCCATACATCTAACTCATTGGATGAACTTCTTTGTTTATTGCAATATTGGATAGGAGATCTACTATTTCCTTCCATGAGCATTCAACCATAGCGATTGAAGTTTATTTTCCTTGGCATCAATTTACAAGAAGATCTAGTTTACATTTTAGATTTAATAATCTAAATTTTCAAATATGATTTTTTTAACTCATTTTTTTTCATAGATCTACAAATCTAGATCTAGATCACATGTTTTTTTTTTTGCAAATTCCAAATCATTTTTTCCATATTTGACATTAATATTACATCCATAGCATGCTAATTAGTGAAAACAAGCATTCATTTTGCTAAATTTGGTCTCTACATGGGCTAGATCTAAGATTGAATATTTGTGGGTACACTTCAGATCTATACAAATTCGTGCATTTTTGGGTTGATCTAACCATATGGATGTGTCTTGAGTGGTTTAATTATCCAATATCGACAATTTTTTTACCACAATCGGCCTTCATTTCCCCTAGATATTGAGAATTTCTTCTAGTAAATGTGGGTTGTTCATTCCCTGTAATATGCTTTTAAATTAGTTATTTAATGATATACCAAATGAATTTGATATCAAATATCATGGATTTGATCAATTGATTATAATAATATGTTATGTATTTGATTGTTATGAGTTATTGGGTTCAAAACCCATTCTCTATGAATTGTAATTAACATTTTGTTGAATACCTTTATCATTTGGAGGACTCACCACATCACTTCCATGTGGACTCATCCACCCATCCAACATGTGTCACATTAGTAGGTGCATCCAAACATAAATTTCCAACTCAACTGCCATGTGTCATTTTGTACACTCCCATGTGTCATTTTCAACACTTTCCATGTCAACATTTCATACATGCCATGTCAACATTGTGTACATTCCACACCAACATTTCGTACATGCCACATAAGTATTATGTACATGCCATTCCATATTATGTACGATGGTTTCCATTTAGACTAATCAAGGGCTGCCATGTGGCACTTCTAGCTTAGATTGCAAGGATTAACACCAAGATTTTGAAGATGATTTTTAAATTGTCATAACTTTGTCATATGACATCAGTTTTCAGTGTATTGTTTTTGTAGACTCTATGTTTTTGAGTTCTCTACATAATGACATATTTGGATTTAGTGAATTATTCTATTTAATGCTAGTTATTTTCATTTGTTCTAAAAAACTAAAGGCTGTATCCCATTTTTGGAACTTAAAATGGTCATAACATGTTGATACATACACCGTTTTGAGTGATTCTTTTTCAAAATGCATAAAATTTCATATGTATATAATGGAGATATCATTTTATATTGATTTAACCAAAGGATTATTGAGGATGGTAATGACCACACATTTCTCCTTTGTTTGATTGTGACAACAGTCTATTTGAGATAATTTCTTGATGGTGGAAATTTAGTGCTTTGATTAGAACTATGTATTTGTGATGGGGAGACCATTTTACATTTCATTTGGTGCATATTTGAGAACTTTTTGAACTTGATGATCATTGTGATATCATGTTCAAGTCTTGATCAAAGCACTCCAATTGATCATAAAAAATTTCATCCTATTGGATCACGTTCAACTTCATATTCTACTATCATTCATGTCTTCTTGGAGAGTCTGTTCTTTGACACATTGTGGAATTTCCATGATGATTCATGTCTTTTCTCTTGGAGGATCTTTATTTCAATCAACTCTTTGTTCTCTTCACCTCTTCTAGAGTGGTGTGTGTGAAGAGTTTGGAGACATATTGGTTTTGAACATTACTACTCTATCTTGAATTGCTTAGTAGTACTCCATCATGATCATATTGATGTTGTCATTATTAGTCATTCTACATTTCTTCTTGACGGTAACAAATGTATTCTCCTTGCACCTTATTGAGTATCTGGTTGCACTTTATTGATGGTTTCATACATTGTTCCACTTGAAAGATTATCCTTGACAACAACAAATTTTGAAGCTATCTTTACTGTTTGTCTAGGATGTTTAAATTTTTCATTAAAGGGGAATATAATGTAATACTATCTTGCTCCAAATGTGTTCATTATAACCCATGATGTAATTATTTTCCAATGGCACATTTACCATGATACAACCTAGCACTATAATGACTACAAGTACACACAATGAGGGATCATTATAATTTTGATATCTCAGATATTTCACATTATTGGCGTATTATTATTATGTAACACAACTCCTTCCTTGGCTCAGGTGCTCATTCCAGTAGTCAACATTTTGGGGGGATGTTAAAATGTGTTTTAATTTTGTCTAGTGGCTTGATGTTATTTTGTACTTAGTGTCATAATCATTATCATTATAACATCATTTGTAGGGAACTTATACATGTAAGATGGCCTCACTAAAATTTTTCAATATTGTACATGTTCACATGGAGATAATTTTAGGAGTTATTTCATAGCGTCATGTCTCTCAGGTAATGTTGACCTACACTCATATGTTATTCTTATCCATTACTTATTCCTTATCTCTTGATGATATTATCATCAATTTTTATGATTTGGTTGATCTCCACCCTTGATTGTGCCCTATGATCAATGGTCCAAGTTTATCCTATTTACTATAAATTAAGACAATTGGTCTTGAATTAAGGAAGAGTGGAGGGTGGCTTTTGGTACTGATCATTATATTGGACCCTATGGGTCCTTAGGATATATAATCTATATGATTTAGAGTTGTATGAATCCCATTTGAACTCCATACATGTGTATGATATAGCTATTGTAATTGGGATATTTATATAAAGAATAATAAGACCTTGCTTATGTGGATGTTTCCCCATATTGTGGTTTTACCATGTAAATTTCTTGTCTCCTCTCTCTTATTTGATAGATCTACTTTTGTTCGTTTAATTCTTTTGATAGGATTTTATATAGGATAGATCTTGGTAATATGTTTCTACCTATTTCTCTTGGTGTTTCACTCAACAACATGCGTTGTGCTCTCTTTCCTTCTGCTAGGATGTAAATTTTCTATAAATTCAAATGAATTGTGCCTAGGTGTTTGGCACTTGTAAAAAATCAATGGGGAACTTCCAACCCCTCTACCTTTAATATTTCCTCTTCCTTCAAAGGTTCCCTTTCCTATAGAGGCTTCATTACTTCTTCCATATCCTTGGTTCACAACATTTGCACTTCTGCCTTCTTCTCCCTTAGTTCCACTACTCTCCTCTTCCAAACATACTTCTACATTTTTCTCTTATTTATTTCCCACAAGTACAATGCTTATTTATTAACAATTTATCCTCAACCTTTAGGACAAGCTGATAGGATTCCACAACTTTCCTAATTCTCATTATGCTCATCTCATATTGAATGGCATACCTCAATCCATTGGTATACTTAGACATAGCTTCCTCTCCACCATAGTTATGCCCATACCTAATAGACAACTTATAAAATTCTTATGTATATTAATTTACAATCATCTCCTTCTGATTAAGGTTATGTAACTTCCTAAATAAATTTGAAGTATAGTCAATATACTGAAATTTACCTTTTAGTTAATAGCCACCATTTTGTCCCAAGTCTTGATTTTGTATTTTCCTTTCCTTTTCCTAACTAGCTACACATTGTCCCACCATAAATATGTATGTACTTTCATCTTCATATAGGCCATATTCACTCTCTTAGGGTCTTCAATTTTTTCTATGTCATACAATTTCTCCATGTCTTTATCTAATAAATTAGTTCTTTTGCGTTTAGACTACCTAAATAGGTAGGGGTTCCCGTATTTTATTTTCCCCTCTAGTATGTTAATTCTTTTATAATCCTCTATTTTAGGGTTTCAACTAGCTCATCGTCCTCCTATAGAATTTCCAATCTCATGTTCAACATCACTCACATGATGTACTGCTTCAACTACAACCCCTCTTCTCTGAGTTGTTTCTATGGCTTCAATCTAGCTTAAATAGTTCTTAATACCCAAGTAACTTCATCCACAACACCTCCACATTTCCTTATACATCTCCATTCCATGTTTTCTCATCTTCTGTTATCCATAATGTTGTTTCTACACAAATTCCCTTTCCTACAATTTTAACTAGCAAAACCTCCTTACTAGAACTACAATTTCTTCTTAGAAAAATTCTACTTGACAGTTTTCTTTAGCTGAAATTGTTCCCTTCAAGAGACACTCCTACTCTGATATGAAACTTGGTGCAACCTTGTACATACAAAAAAACACATAAGTAGGGCTACACATTGGAAATTAACACTAAAAATACATAGCCACAACAACACTTCATAAGCATGCATACACACATTTTAATTAAGGCAGGGACCGTGCACATATAGGGACACTTGAAAATTTATCCATTGATTTCTATCAATTTTTAGGAAATTACAATTTATATTATGATTGCCTCAAAGGGATTTTTTTTTTTTGTAAATAAATTCAATCCCTTTAGTATAAGTCTCAAATGGGAATTTACAGTTCTAAAAAATTTACAAAACCACACTACAAGAAATTAAATTCATTTGTTTCTACTGGATTGTCTAGATTATTTCTCCTCTCTATCTCTTTGTTTCTTTTCTCCCTTAGCTCTCTCATTATGAATTTATTCTTCTCTTCATTAAACCACACCTCTCTTATGCACCTTCACCTCCTTTATTATATTCACATTTCTTCTCTTTATCTCTTTCTCTTACATGGCTTCCGCATAATAAAAGTAAGATAACTCCTTAATAATTCTCCCCCATGAAAACTCTTAAAGGCTCATTAATAAAATCAAAGCAACCCTTTTAGAAATTATTCCACATATCCCCCAATTCATTTATAAATCCAAAAATTATCAAAATCAAGAGTATTCCCACTTAATCCATTATTTAATTCATTATTATGCTAAAGGAATATACAAGGGATTTTTTCCCCCTAAAACTAGTCATCCAATATAGCTTGTTTCACAATTATTCTTGCCTCATTACATAGGTACACATGTCTACTGATTTAAAAACCACTTTTGATACATGTCCTTCCATTCACTACTTGGTTTTTAAAAACCACTTTTCACAAATGTCCTTCCATTCCCATATGACCACCTTTTTCATGCAAAATTCTACCCCTATCTACCTCTACTTCCGTACGTGTCTCTCCCACTCCTCCCATGAAACCTGTCTAAGTCTATGCCTTGTTTTTAAAAACCAYATTGAACCCTATTTTTGATATATAAAATACCATGTATATTCCACTCGAATAGTTCATCACAACATATCTTATACTATTATGAAATCTTTTATTATGTAGGTTTATTTTCCTTAGATCTYAGATTTATAATCASTAGCTTAATGCTCAAATTAATGAAACTAAGAAAAATAACACACCATCCACACAAATGAACACTACATGTATCTTTGTAAACCCAATATGCGATAAAACTCAGCTAGAAGGTGAGGCCTAAGCTATACTCTCTTTTCTTTAGTAATGAAATACAAGTACAAAGAAAGGGGGACACTAATTATGGAGTTTCCTATGACTCTATGGCCTGAATGGTTACTACAGACTCTTCTTCCTACTTCTGTTATGCTAGTAAACCCCACTCCTCAGATACTCTACTCAACTATGGAACAATTAAAATATAAAATAATGGAACCCCTACTCCTCCTAGTGACCGATTATTTAACATAGCATGATGGTCGTATAGGGTTAGGTGTTTGAATTCCTCAACCCTCAATTAGTGATCAAGTTTGGACCTTCTAGAATATTTCTTGAAAACCCACACTTGTATATCCCCACACATTTGAGTAATGGGGGC
>JASDQU010171756.1:0-14382 GCA_032191745.1 Picea mariana
TCAAATCATTGTTCTAAGGCCATATGGCTTTATTCACTTATTAATTAACAATGTGATGTGCCCTTAAGGATCCATTAGGTGCTTCAAGGATTCCACTCGCCTTATTTTGTTTCTCTTGCGCGACATGCCCTTAAGAATGCACTACGTGCTCCAAGGGTGGCACTCACCTCTTGAATGACTTGGTAGACATCAAAAAACCCTGGAGTCAATAGTCCTCCATGTGATCTTGTGGGATACTAAGGGCCTCTAAGGAATAAGTCCCCTTCCTTATTACGCACCCCTTAGAATCATCGTGAGTGACTATCACAGTCTCCCCTCACAACATCGTGGTTATTCTCGAACTAGGTAATCGTTAACCTACAGTTCGAGACACGATGGGAGTGCTAGTAGGATGTGGCAGGACTTTTGTCCACACCCTTCCCCCAATGTCTCTAGTTGTCATGCGTGACCCCTCTACTTCACATGTGAGTCTGGTCAGCAAGCTATCATCAGCCTGCATCATCAATGAATCATGTCAGAAATAAAATCAATCATCATAACATCTAATTAGATGTGCAGATGGCATATCAACAATAATCAAAACCCANCAATAGTCCACTCCCTAACTCAATCCGGAGTCGAAGGGGTTTCATCGATGCCTCTGCCTCCTCGAGGTCTAAAGTCCTACACACTTAGGAAAACCCAGTCACTAGCACATGTCTATGTAAACACACAAAATAACATATCCATAATGCCTCATAATCATAATCAAACGAACAATAGTATAATAATCCAGATCATTTGCAAGAAAGTGTCAAAGAACAAGTTCACTCAGTGCATGCAAGAGCGGGATATTACATACACCCCCTCTTGGTCTAAACTTTATATCAAAGTTTCATAGTATATAAGTGCCGAAATAATGTGTATCACAGTATCGTAAGTCTATCTATCAAACAAAAATGAAAATTGTTGGTGCATATCATATGCATCCTCCCAGGTCGCCGAGTGTAGACTATAGTTGTTCCACTCGACCTTGACCTGATCTACGGTTTGACATCGTAGCTATCGAATGCGATGGTCTAGAATGCGGATTGGATCTTCCATGAGAGTACCCTCACCAGATACCTGCAAGGAACTCATGGCAATTAACATGTGTAGGATCCCTTAATATAATGTCTCAAACAGATACGTGAAAAACATCGTGCATATGCCTCAAAGAATCAGGCAAGGCTAGTCCAATAGGACACTGACCTTCTCTTTTCCACAATCTCGCAGGATCCCATGAACCTAAGAGTTATTTTAGGACCCTTCACAAACTTGATTGAAATCTTATGCGTTTTCACCCGTGAGAAGACTCGATCGCCACATCGTAACTACAATCGACACAATGTGCATCGACATAACTCTTCTGTCAATCCTGCACTTCCTTGATCCTTTGTCTCCTAGTTTGCAATTGATCTTCAATTTATTGGATTGCTTCTAGTCCCACCAGGACCCTATCCTCAAGCTGATCCCAACCCAAGGCATCCGACATGATCGCCCATAAAGAAACTCTAAAGGTTCCATCTTAATGGTGCTTTGATAAATATTTTTATACTCCAACTCTACTAGTGGAAAGAACTCTTTCCAACTCTTTTTTTGGTCCATCATGTGCATTCACAACATATCCTCCAAGATTTGGGTTGTTCGTTCATTCTTCTCGTGAGTCTCCAGGTGATACGTAGTACTAAAGTTAAGCTGGGTTCCTAAGGCCTCTTGGAAACTAGTAAAAAATCGTCTGGTAAACACTTATCCTCGATTGAATATAATCCTCTTAGGCATGCCATGCAGCCTCACAATCTCACTGATGAAAACTCTAGCTATGTCAGGTTCCTGATACGTCATACGCACTGGAATAAAATTAGCACTCTTCATCAGAGTGTCGATTTCCACAAAAATTGAGTCGTGTCTCCTTGTCGTCAGTGGAAATCCAACAATTAAATCCATCAAAATAACCTCCCATTTCAATTCTGGAATAGAATGTGGCTGTAGTAATCCTCCTGGATGTCTGTGTTCAGCCTTTACCTACTGACATTATAGACATCTAGCCACATAGTTGACTATGTCGGCCTTCATTCCCTTCAAGAAGAATAAGGGTTTAATGTTTCCCCTCATCTTTGTGACCCCCAGGTGAGCCATGTACACTGCTCCATGAGCCTCATTTAGGATCAAAATCCTCAACTCGTCATTCGGTGGTATGTAACTTTGATTTTTAACCCTCAATAATCCATCATCATCAAACGTAAATCCTTCAAATGTTGGTACAATCATTGTTTTTTTTCCTAAAAATCCTTGACTTTCTTGTACAAGTCATCGTCGCACTGTAAAGTTAGAATATTTTCACGTAGATTCGTCTAAAGAGGAATCAATGAAAATATGTGATGTCTCCGACTCAATGCATTTGCCACTTGGTTCACTATTCCCTTTATGTAAGTAATCTCGAAATCATACTCACTAATCAATTCCGACCAATGTTGTTGTCGCGCGTTCAGGTCGCTTTAAGTAAAGATGTGTTGTAGTCCACAGTGATTCATTTCTAGTTCAAATTTTCATCCAATAAGGTAGTGTCTCCAAAATCTCAAGGCATAAACAATGGCTAACAACTCCAATAGTGCATTGCATAGTTCTCCTCATGCCTTATCAACTTCCTCAAAATGTAAGCAATTACTCGACCGTCTTGCATCAAGACTCTGCCTAAGCCTTCCTTGGATGCATCAATGCATACCAAGAAGTCCGTGTCCATGTCAGGGAATTTTAGTATTGATGTTGTTTTCAATAGCTCCTTGAGCCACTAAAATCCCTCTGCGCATATCTCGGTCCCAACAAACTTCTTATTCTTCTTTTGCAATTCCGTGGTCGGATTTGCTATCTTCGAAAATCCCTTGAGGAACCGTCGATAGTATCCTACTAAACCCATGAAGCTACACACTTCCGTGACACTCATCGTAACTGACGATTCCATAATAGCCTTTAACTTTGTTGGATCCATGCCGATACCTTCACAGAAGATGACATACCCTAAGTAGTGAATCCTTGATTGATAAAATGAGCATTTAGACAATTTCCCATACAATTTCTTCTCTCACAGACACTGTAGTACCAAGCGCAGGTGCTCGTCATGCTCCTCCATTGTTTGATAGTAAATCAAAATATCATTAGTGAACACTTGGATGAACTTGTCCAAGTACTCGCGGAACACCGTGTTCATCAAACTCATAAATACCCCTGGGGTGTTTATCAGTCCAAACGGTAAAACAATAAACTCGTAATGTCTAAACCTAATCTTAAAGGAGGTCTTAGGGATGTCATCCTCCTTGATTTGTAGCTGGTGATACCTTTATCTCAAGTCGATCTTTTAAAACACCATTATACCCTTCATCTGATCAAACATATCATCAATCCTTGGAAACGAATACTGATTCTTGATCTTTTACTTGTTCAATTGATGGTAGTATATACAGAGTCTCCACAACCCATCCTTCTTTCATATCAAAATAACAGGCACACCCCACAGTGACACACTAGGACATATCACTCCTAGGTCCAACAACTCCTTCAGTTGCATTCTCAACTACTGTAACTTTGGGGTTGACATACGATAAGGTGTTCTCTCTATTGGTTCAGTCCCTGATTTTAGGTTTATGGTAAACTCCAATTCCCTCTCTGGCGGCATCCCAGGTAACTCCTCCAAGAGGAATTCTGCAAACTCTGTCACCATAGGAAGGTGTTCTAGACCTTCCTCTACTCCCTTCTCGTTTAACACAAGGATCGCATAAATCTTAAATCCCTTGCGCATGATCTTCTGTAGCTGAAAGGAAGAGATGAACCTAAGGGAGACTCCTTGGTTCTGACCTACAATCACATGTATTTTTCCCTCATCATCGAACAAGCTCAATCATTTCATTTTACATTTGAGTATCGCCTCATGCAATTTTAACCAGTCCATAATGATCATGACATCATAAGATCCTAAGATCATGACGTACAGGTTGGACTTGGTGAAAAACTCTCCCAGGTTTAGGGTACAACCCATAACCCTTCCTGCAACCTTTTGTTTATCTCTCGAAGCCCTATCGAAAAAGATAAACTCATCCTGTTCGACTGCCTTTACCTTAATCCTTTTTAGCGCTGCATTAGAAATGAAACTCTTAGTAGCACCGTGATCTATCAAAATACTAGGGGTCTGGTCAATGATGGTACCTAACATCTCAAGCACAGTTGACTGGTGCTCTGCCCTACCCAAATCTCCCACGGTAGTCTGTCCGGCTGATCCCACTGCTCTAGTCCTCTCTACTGGGCAGTCGCGCTGGTAATGTGGCTCCCCACATTCTATCACACTATCTTCCATATAGTATTCCTAGCACCCAAAGTAGAAGCTGAATCCTAACATTAAGTCTGAACATGAATTGGTTGACCTCAAGTTTCTTTCTAATTTGGTGCAGAGAATACCGAAGTAGCTCCAAAAACAGACCATGCACTTGGGCACCGTACAACCTCCCTATCGCAAGGTGTTGAACTCATTGAGCTGGCGCTCAACGAATTCCTCAAAAGATACATCTCCTGGAGTTGTTCCTCAAATAGTTCCCATGAAACATCTTAGATGGCCATGTTCAAAGCGGTAGGAGAGTCTTCCATCATAGAAGAGAGCTCCCCTTCAGTTCAAAGACTGTCATGCAGACTTTCAAGTTGGAGGTATAGTCACACAGTGTAAAGCACATTTCCAAAGTTTCCAATCATGCCTCAGTAGCTGCACTGTCTGGGGAACTCATAGACTTGAGAACTCATCCCTCTCAATGTCTCGATGAATGCTAATAGTACTAGAGAGGCTCACTATGGACCCTCAGGGGTACAGGCACCCTGGCCTCATCTCAGTGCAGATGGTGAATCAAGGCCTCTGACAATCTCTGGAAGGACCTTGTCAGATCTTCATCATACCTTACAACAATTGGATCCATCCATAGGACTATTTCCTTTCCTTGGGGTTAGACTCTGAGGGCATGGGCACTTCTGGAGGTGTCGCACCTCCTTCCATGACATCATGTTGTGAACCTCTGTGGTGTCCTCTAATCAATATCAGCACATGGACACACTAAAGTTTTTAGTTAGTGTTAGGTTAAAACTCAAGGGTTTACTATTTTTGAAAGAACAATGATCCACAGTCGCAGGGTTGAACCTGCTCTGATACAATATGTAACGACCCCAATCGTTACGACTCCAGGTGAAGCGAAAAGTACAATTTTTTTTTCGTTTTTAGGAAGGAATGCAATGACAACAAAATTTGAACCACACCACATGACGATGAATACATGAATTCAAATAAGGAAACAAAGAATAGTGACTCAACCCACTAGCACAACGAGCAACTGGGAGAAGCATGCGTAAATCAAAAGAGGGAAACAACTATCCGTCTACCACAACTTAGAAATGCCTACATGCTAAGGAAAATCATCCACAATCCCGACACAACGTCCTTGACAACATGTAATAGAACCTATATGGCACTCAAAACCCATACGCATGACGGCATGACAACCCAAACACCAACTACAACTACAACAAACCACACCCACAATGGGAAGCACAAAATCCTAACATGTTATCGCACCTTTATCCCTCAGGGTGCACAATTATCTCCTCCTCAAGAATCATGTCATCACAAGGTGATAAGCGCAATGGTAATCAGGGCGTAACATACATATCTAGACCTTTAACCCAAACTAAACACCTCGCGCTAGGAGGCCGGATCATCTGTCAAATACATGATGATTAAAACCATGCACCCAAGCAATGAGACAACAAGATGAAAGGGGATATCACTCAATTGAAAAGCGCAACTAACCGAAGGATTTCTTGTTTCCTACAAGGCAACATGTGGGGAAACCGCTATGACCAACCACCATTTACAATTCTCCTTAAGACACAAGGTTATGCCACTGCATCAGCAGTGATTTAATCATGAGGAAACTACATCATTTATTATGCAAGGAACCTTCATGTACCTAAAACAAATCTTTACAAGTAAAAGAATTCATTGATGTATAGGGTTAATAGTTATTAATTATTATATA
Source organism: Picea mariana (assembly GCA_032191745.1). NCBI lineage: Eukaryota > Viridiplantae > Streptophyta > Pinopsida > Pinales > Pinaceae > Picea > Picea mariana. Next base: position 6,087 of record JASDQU010171756.1, read on the forward strand.
TTGGTTAAAATAACTATCTCAACCCTGATCAATTTATCTACTATTATTATCACTTAATTTTAAATATTTGAAGAAGAGTTAGTTAAACCAAAACCTTCCAATTTACTTAATTATTGTTGGACTCAAATCCCCAAATCCAACATTGTATTTTTACACTAACTAAATATCATTATACAAATTGATAACCTAACTCCTTGAGGTGAAATGAATACCTAACTAGATGTAACATAAGACCGTTCAAGTTAAAATAACTTTCATATGCAATTTTTTTTTTTATTACTAAACGATCTCTTGTGCACAACTTGACCTTGATGCATTACCTAGGCTCACTAACTTTTAAAAATCCTTTAAGACTAAAACCAGAGAGTATTCACGTAACAAATATATCAATATATTTTGGAATCGTTGTGATTATCAATCGGTTATATCGTTGCCTTTAAGAAGGGTTAGAAAACATAAAAAGAAATTGCAAGGAATTAAATATCTATGTTGTTGAATTACTTAAGGGATGAAAACGCAGTTTAGACAAAGGATATCCATGATGTTTATTAACACATGAGATGGTTGTTTATTAAATATGCTAAGGTTGTCTAACAATAAATGACATGGTTGTTTATAAAAACTACTATGTAAATAAACAATAGGCTGTCTAATTAATAAATATATTAATGATGTCTATAAAATTTCTATCGCAGTCAATTATTAAACCAATAAATTCATTGTCTTGCCCATGCTAACAGGCCTTCCAAAAACGCAATCAAGCGATTTATAGCACACTGTTCTTTAAATATGTTAAGGATGTCCGCTAAGGCTATCTATCAGAATGTTGTGGCTGTTGTTAAAGGTATTAAATGCATAGATTGATATGATAATCATTTTATTGTCAATATCTATGGGATCGCTGACAACAAATTAAAATCGTTGAGTTAAAGGTATTATCACTCGCAGAATTTATATATACACAGTATGGCCATTATGTTGCAATTATACATTAAAAACACAGAGGAACATTTAATTAAAAACTAAGAGGATCATCTCATTAAAACGCATAGATTCTTCCTTAAAAACGTCATCACATAAGGTATAATAACCACCATTAAAAATGTTGTCAAACAACCATGCAGGGTATAGATCTGCTGTAATTAAACTAGGGACATCGATTCGCTGCCCAACATATTTTGGATGAATAGCTAGTGAAATCAAACGTAATGTTGTCTATTAAAAGGTTTGATAATGTTATCTTCTAAGTCTAGGTTGTCTTTTAAACATGACTTTTATAAGGATAAAACGCTATGAAATATGTATCAATACACTGCATTGTTGTTCCATTTCCACACTATATATAAAAAAAAAAAAAGCGCAACTAAACAAATTATATCACTACCATCCAATAGAGATAATTGTTTCTATAATCTATTAGCTTCACAATATGATTCCATTAAATTCACAATACACTCTGTTAAATTCGCAGTAAGACTCACATGTAAAAATTATATTAATATATGCAATCGCTCTATCATAAAAACACTGTCAAAATTTACTGTCAACAATAAAAGTTGTCAAACATAGTCAATAGGAAAAGGGAATTTGCTGATTTTTAACATAAGAATGGCACTGAGTTTTATCATGAAAATCAAAGCCAAATAAAAGGGAAAATCACAGTTAATAAATGTATGAATAAAGGGTGAATTCACAGGTAAATTTTCCATTAAAAATAATAATTGCAGAGGAAAATCGCAGGCCATCTGTGTTAAAACGTAAGGTAGAATCGCCTTCAAGATATAATAAAATGCAGAGGGAAAATCGTAGTGGAATGTATTTAAACACAATCCATAGATAATGAGAAACGTGGTCATTAAAATCACAAAGAAGGAAGATGAACAATACACAACAGTATCCAAACGCAAGAAGGCGCAATACAATCAGTCAACCAGGAACCATAAACAAGGGTAGACAGCTGGGAAACTATCCTTCGCTCATCGTCCACGCATAGAAAAGAAGAGAATTAGGATCTATAGGTCTATTAACACCAAAGTGACGACCATTGATTCGAATCCTAACTAACTTCTCAGGCTTGGACTGATGATCTAGGGATGATGATGATAGCTAAAGCACAATCTCTTATAATAATCATTAAAACAAACAGAACAATCAAGCAATTAGGGATCGGTTGCCAAGGGAATCAATTCAATGTAGTGAGCACAAAGCTATGATGACTTTAAAATCTCGATTAAAAACGTTGAGTAAACACATTTTTATATAATAGAAGTACATTAATGGAAGCACAAGAACAATATTAATCTACCAGTCAAAATAAAAGCATCCGTATCATGGCCCAAGGTGACAACTTTGAGTCGTTGTCCCATGCGCTTCATCCAGCTCATGCTTTCTGACTACTGTGACTTCACCGGTACCTCCCAGCCAACGCTAGGGGTACTCTTCTTCCCCCTTAGCCCCCCTGGCCGCAAAGGGGCCACACACACTAAACCAAGGAACTACTAGCTCCCATCTTGTCTCGCAAGGCCCAGCTACCACTCGTCATAGAGTTGGGTATCCCAACTCCCACAAGATAAGTGAGTCAAGCCAAAAATTCTACAGCGTAACGTTACACATCCAAAAGAGATCCTCCCTCCTCCTCCTCCCTTTTTTATATAGAAATTCTAAGTGATTTCTTTCCCAAATTCCCATTTAATTTATTGTTCAATAATTTAATTCAGAAAAATCCTCCCCCATACACATGTCACCCATCCCCTTAGTTGCACCATGATTTAATTTTATTAATTATTTAATTAATCCTATTTCCCTCACCCACCTAAAAGCATTCCTTGAATTGCTCCTAGGTGTCCCCATATTCCCTTACAGATTTTAATGACTTACGCCCTTACTAAATTCCTAATTGAGTTCAATTTAGAAAGTTGTTAAAGACAAGATTCCTTACTAAGTTAGTCATTCATATTTTTTCTTATGTTTCCCGTTTTCTTTATATTTCCCCCATTTTCCCTTAGTTTCCTAATTCTTTTAAGTTTCCCTCTTTTTCCCTTTTTATCTAAAACTCAAATTAGCAAGTGTAGAAAATTACCTTTTTACCCTTTTTATTTTTAATTAATAAATTTTAATTAGCATAAGTAGAAAAACAATCATTTCCCCTTTTTTTAAATTTAATCCCCCCAAAGTAATTTGATTTAATAAATTAATTGAATTTCTCACCCCCCATCATCACATGTTTAATGATTATTATTATTATATTACCACTGGTATCACTTAGACCTAGATTTTATTTTCCTAGGTTGGACGACATTTTTATTAAGGAGATTATTTTTAAATATTTCTTATAACATCATTGTTCTAATCCCATCTGAGTTTATTCACTTATTAGTTAACAACCCGACATTCCCTTCAAGACGCACTACGTGCTCCAAGGGTGCCACTCACCTCTTGACTGACTTGGTAGACATCAAAAACCCCTGGAGTTAATACTCCACCATGTGATCTTGTGGGAGACTAAGGGCCTCTAAGGAATAAGGCCCCTGCCTTATTGTGCACCTCTTAGAATCATTGTGAGCGACTGTCGGAGTCTGCCCTAACGACATCGTGGGTTTTCTCGAACTAGGTAATCGTTAACCTATAATTTGAGCCATAGTGAGAGTTCTAGTAGGTTGTGGCAGGGATTCTGTCCACACCCCTCCCTCAACGTCTCTGGTTGTCGTGCGCGACCCCTCTACTCCACATGTGAGTCTGTTCGGCAAGCTATCATCAGCCTGCATCATCAACAAATCATGTCAGAAATAAAATCAATCATGATAACATATAATCATATGTGAATATTTCATATCAACAATAATCAAAACCCAATAGTCCACTCCTTGACTCAATCAAGAGACCAAAGGGTTTCATCAATGCCTCTGCATCCTCGAGGTCCAAAGTCCTGCACACTCAGCAGAACCCAATCTATATCACCTGTCTATGTAAACACACAAAATAACATATCCATAATGCCTCATAATCATAATCAAACAACCAATAGTATAATAATCTGTATCCCTTGCAAGAAAGTGTCCTCAAATAATAACTTCGCTCAGTGCGTGCAAGAGAAGCATGTTACAATATGCGCATTTTGGCTTCCGTAAATGCGTATTTTCTCTTCCATTTATGAGCATTGTTTCCTTCCATAAATGTGCATATACGGAACCCAAAATGTAAATGCACATATATGGAAGGCAAAATGTACATATACGTGCATATATGCGCATATACAGAAGAGATATTTCGTATATGCACATTTTGGCTTCCGTATATGGACATTTACGAAAGCCAAAGGGTGCATATATGAAAGCTATCTTCCGTATAAGCAAATTCTATCTTCCGTATATGCGCATTTTGGCTTCCGTAAATGTGCATATATGGAAGCCAAAACACATTTAAAGAAGCCAAAATGCGCATAAACGAAATCTCTATATACGAAAGAGAGCTTCCGTATTCGCTCATTTTGGCTTCCGTAAATGCGCATATACGGAAGGCAAAATGTACATATACGGAAGAGAGCTTCCATAAATGCCCTTTTTTGTTTTCCGTAAATGAGCATTTTTTCCTTTTGTAAATGTGCATATACGAAAGCTCTCTTCTATATATGAACATTTTTCCTTTTGTATATGCGCATTTTTTTCCTTCCGTATATGTACATTTTTCCTTCCGTATACGTATAAAAAATGTGCATTTACGAAATCTATCTTCCGTCTTAGTGCATTCTATCTTCCATATATGCGCATTTTGGCTTCCGTAAATGCGCATTGTGACATCCCCAAAAATAATTTATTTTTAAGTTTGAGATTTCTTAGGAAAATTATTCCGTTTTTGGTAAATTCAAAATTGGAAAATATTTGCCTTTTTTGGCAATTCTGAATTTCAAATTTAATTAATTGTAATTAATTATTATGACTATTGCATAGAGACCTAATTTGAACCAACTAAACTCTTGACTATGACACTTGTATGAAAATATTTTATAATTATTGTTGGAAGACAAATGGAACAACCATGTTGAAATCAACTGACCATGACTCCGTGAGTGGAGAACGTGTTGGAACTACCTCAGGGCTGATTGTTACAAGTGGAAAATCAAGAATTTGGCCATTGGCAGCCAATGAAAATCAAGGATTTTGAAAGCTGTGAAAATTCCCAAGGGAGGGAAATGACCTAGGCAAAAATGAATTTGGATATATGGCATATGTGAGGAGGCAAGGCATTGCCTCGTATGATGGGAAAAAAAAATCTATCTCCTGTTGTTATGAACACTACTACCTGAGTGTGAGGCAAGGAGAGGACTACTGAAACTGAAAAGCATTGGCTGAGGAGGAGTTCCAAGTTATCCCTCATGGATTCATGGTCAGGCTAGGGGGTGAACAAGACAAGTGATTTGGCTGCCGTGTTCTAAGGTTGGGAGGAACCTGGTTGTTCCCTTTGTTGTTCCAGTACTTATATAGATGTGTTCATATACTCCCCCTCTTGTTATATTTGGATTGTTCAAATGATTATGCATGCTTTCTACTTCTACATGTATACCCTACTATACATATGTGAATAAATGGAAATTATAGAGTTACTATATGATACTTGTTGTAGAAATAATTATGTTCTACTAAAGGTTGCATTTTTAGGCTTATGGCATGTTATCTATTGTAGGAACCATCTATACTATTAAAGAATACATCTATTTGGTTACTGTAGGTGATCTGTTGTAGGAATAGAACTATTACGTTAAGAAATGGACTTATAAATCCATTGGGTATCATCTGTGGTAGGAATGGATCTAAATAGTAAACAGTGTTTTAAAGCCACTGTATATTAGTCATGGCAAGGACAGAGTTATCTTACATAAAGTAATAATTTAACCAAGAAGATACAAAATACAAATTCTGGAAAATTCCAACCTATCATAAGATCATATGCTTATAAGATATTCAAGTTCTGTATTAAAAATTCAACATGTATAGATTAAAATCCCAAATCGAGATGAAACTCTACTATGATAGGAATTCATGAAGTATATATAGGTATATGAATATAGTTATGAAATATATGAATTTATATTCGTCAATCGATACAGTAGTCCATATAGACATGGAAATACATAATTACAAGAGTTTCGTACACATATTATATAATTAATATGTAAACTTTTTAACAGTTATGTCGAATCAACTGTACAAAATAAGGTATCAAAAGAATGGTCGTATATATGTAAAGAAATATCTCCAGATATATTTACATAGTCACATCTATAACCGTCTACACTGATAGACTCAAACATTTTAAATATCTATTGCTTAGATCCAATCAACACTAACTATGGTAGGGAAAACAAATAGTTTCAGATAGTCCTGACATCTTCAAGAAACCTTGAGTACAGATAGGAAGGGAAACTAATGGTTCAAATTAACTTTTTACATTTACGAAATAAAAGGTTATAACAGTAAACAAAAGAATTAATACATCCAAAACCTTTGTATTCATTATGCCTGAATAAACTTTCTACTGTGATGAAGGTTGAAATTAAAGCCATGGGAATGAAGAACAATATGTACTATTCACAATATCATTTATTCCATAATGTTGAAGAACAATTCTATTATGAAAAGAAAATCTATTCGTATTTCCATTCCAATCCTGTTTCGAATAATGACATAGTAAAGTTTGATATAATTATTCAGCCAAATATACAATTTTAAGGTTTGACTCTATTACTCAGTCGTGAAGGCAAGTAAGAGAGGTAAAGAATCATTTAGCTTTAAACCACAAATCTTCACCCACATAGATGACTCTTTAATTCAAATCTTTTCAACCATTAGCCACCTAGGACCCCCCTTGAAAGGAGCGAGATGGAACTCGAATACCTCTTATGTGGGTGGCAGAGGTTGGCATCCCAAATTATCGCGTGACCGAAACCCCTGAACAAGATTTCACAAAATACCTTTAATAATTGTTCAACAGAGATAAGACGAATATAATAAAATGATTAGTAACAGGAAAGAATTTGCAGAGTCGTACTTAACTTTTAATTGAGGGATCCGATATCCTTCTTTGTTGTGATGAGATGAGTAACATCCTAGACCGAAAGGGGAGGAGGAGCCCAAGACTCCCTGATGGGTACCCTCACAATCACAGGGTCCCATCTTTAGTGATAAGAACCATATTAAATAAATCAAAAAACATTGCAGGAAAGAATATACAAATGATGATTACAATGAAGTACGTGAGTCACATAACGAGAATGGAACAAATAATTATTCTAATTGCAAGCATTGAAATTGGAAGCCACAGGTTAACTAACACCATCAAAAGTCTATCTAATATCATCTGAGAAAGATTCATTTAAATAAAAAGAAACACAGGGTCAACACCATGCCGATTCACCAGACTCGTATGACCTTTGTTATACGCTCAGACTTTAAGAAAATTGGCATGAAAGGATGACCCAAATTTTAAATATACAACGCGAGATAAAGAGCATTTTTATTTGTGGCTATGCCGAATGAAACTTCGGAAAAACATTCAAATAAGAAGTTACAATCATAAGAATTCGTCGGATAGTTGGGGAACCGAGAACCTGAATAAAAACCCAATACCGGGTACCCAACCAGGGTAGGAAAACATTATTCAAAACTTACCAAATGAGATTCCATATCGTGAATAATTTTTAATAGAAAGTCACCGCGTGAATCCCTAACATACCGAATGAATTATGGTCTATAGTCCTGGTGAAGTCACGAGGAGACTCAACACCCAGTAATGGCGTAGAAAGAATTAACAGAATGTAAGATACAACTAACCTTAATAGTAAACGACATACAAATTGAACGCTACCTGTGTGAATTCGTTGGAAAAGAAAAACAAAGAACGAAATGCCGAAGATCTTGAGTCTAATGTATAAAATTAGAGGAGCCACTTACCAGTAACGAGAAAAGTCTAGGGAGGAGCTCCAAGCTGCCATTCTTTCCATGCCAAGAAAGCAAAGAGAAATACAGAGCCAACTTCATAATAGTTTCACAAAAATGACAAAAGAATAACTATTGTAACCCTAAAGGTCGCACCCCACGCATGATGAGTGTTGATGGTACAACAGGAGGTGCAGGCCATGTAGTGGAATCGAATTGGTGCGTTTGGGTTGGATGGAGGTACAAGGATGGCCTCGTTTCTCACCTACCTCCATTAAGGACCAAGTCAAAGGTTTAACTCTCGACTGTCATAAACCCTCCTGTCACATTTAATGAATTACAAAAGTGAAGGGTGGTTTCCTCGA
>JASDQU010171757.1:0-13763 GCA_032191745.1 Picea mariana
ATTGTATTGATCTTACATTGCTCATAATAAAAAGGTCAGATCTTTGCTTGTGCTTCTACATCTTGAATATATTGTGATCTCGAGGTGTTGATGAATCTTGTATGCACTTAATAACTCAATAAATTAGTAGTAGTTAGTGATTCCAAGAAAGAATTTGGCTTGGGATCATTACAGATAGAATCTAATAAGTTGTTGTATGTAACATCCTGCTCTACTGAGCATACTATTATTCACTTATTCTTTGAGGACTCTTGCTTGTAAGTGATCCGAATATGGTACACTGTGATTTCATTCATATTATGGGTTATATATGATGATGTTGAGGTGTTATGGCTTATATATATATATATATATATATATATATATATATATATATATATATATATATATTGACAGATGTTTTTGACAAGTCATCTTAAGTGTGCAGGACACATGACAGGTTAAGGATGTTGATGGCGTCATTTGATCCCTTGGAATCTGGATTGAGTCAGGGAGAGGATTGTATATATTGAGTATTTCATTTCATGCACATATGTTGTATGATTTATTATAGTATAATTTATGTATATGGAATTATTGACAATTTTTGTCAGTGGATGCATGCTTGAAAATGCTTGCTAATCCAACTCACATAAGGAGTAGACGGAACATGCACATAAACCAGAAATTTGAGAAAGAGGTGTGACAGCGTCCCTGTCACAACCTACTATCACTCCTATCGTGGTATGAACTGTAGGTTAACGATTACCTAGTTCGAAAGGTCCATGATGTCGTGAGAGAAGGTTGAGACAGTTGCTCACGAAAATTTCTAAGGAGCACGCAATAAGGTGAAGTCCTTATTCCTTAGAATCCCTTAGTCTCTCACAAGGTCGACCGAATGGATTTTTGACTCCAAGTTTTGGAAACTTCCAAAACAAGTCTAATGCGAGTGGCACCCTTGGAGCATGGAGGTGCGTCTTGAAGGGCACATCGCATAATTAAACTTAAGTCAATAAATCTAGATGGCCTAGAAAAACATTAAAATATTTAGACCTTGTTGGATTAACTAATTAATTAAACAATAGATTAGTTGAAAACCCTAACAAGAGTCTAAGCCTAAGCCTAATATTTGGCCTAACTCTAAGTTTAATTTGGGGACTAATTAAAATATTAAATTTGGGATAAATCTAATTCTAGGAAAAGGTGGGAAAAATATAAAGATTGAATAAAATGCACATGTGTGTATGAATTTAATAAAAAAGAAATTTTAAATAGAAATAAATAATAAATTGAGAGGTTGGTTGTACTTTGAATAGAATATAGAGTCAAACTACACTAGTCTAACTAGAAGACTCCTAATTAAACTCTAACTAAGATCTAGTTATGTGACACTCCTTAAATGAGAATCTGGTGAACAAAGGGACACCTAAAAGGGAATATAGGAACACATTGAGGATTGTGAGGGATTTTGACCTTTTAAATAAAATAAAAATGGTAAATACTGGTGTAACTTGGGGAGATTGTGACAAGTGTGTGAGTGATTAATCCAAATTAAAATTAAATAAAAAGTCAATTATTTGTGCATGAGGACATGTGTCAATGAAGAAAAGTCTATAAAAACAAATTCTGGAGAAGGGAAAAAGGGGGGATTTTGTTGAGCATTGTTATGATGCCAAATTTTTATTGGACTGTGTTTTACTTATGAGAGTTGGGATACCAATCTTGCAAAAAGAGTGGAAGCTCTTCCTTGCCAGGCAAGTCTTGGAGCTATTATTGTTGGTTTCTTGTGTGAGGCCCCTTTGTGGCTTAGGGGGCTAAGGGGGAAGAAGAGTACCCATAGCATTGGTTGTGAGGTATTGGTTAAGTTTTTGTGATTAGCAAGCGAAGGAGAGGAAGGAGCACAAGACTTGAAGGGCACCTTCATTACGCAGCTTTCATTGGTCCTGGTATTTTTATATTCTAAATTTATTTATATTATGAGTGTATTATTAGAATAGATTGATAGAGTCACTATAGAATCATTGGAAAGTTTGAATTCCAAGTGTTACATTTGTTCCCAAACGAATAATAATTACAGTGTTATATTTTAAATCTTCATTGTAAATTTCGGACATTTTCAGAACTTTGATTGAGCGGGCTGATCCTCATTATATAATGTGAATGTATATTGTGTATAGTCTATATGTAAAGTGTGTATTTTCATCCATATTTGAAATATGTTTGATCAGATTTTTTAGTTGAGATTATGTTAGGAAATTTAACAATGCATTGTTCATTGGTCAATTAAGGATTTAGTTCCAATTTGTATGGTGAGTTTCTTTGATAAAATTCTTTCAAAATCCTAATTTAATTCACATTGTAGATCCTTTGTTGATTTTAGTACAAATCAATTATGTTTGTAAATTAGACCTTTGTTGATTTACAATCCTATTTCAATTCTTATGATGAGATCTTTGTTGAATTGTAATCTAGATCTGAAACCTTGTATAGTTTTCCTATTAATACTTATGTCAATTCAAATTCATTGTATTATGGACCTCTATGAAATTTTTTCAAATCTGAACTTTATATTGTATTTTTCTCTATCGAATTTGTTGTTTAATCTGAAGTACTGGTAGCATGAATGTCTATGTTATTTTGAAGTTAAATCCATAGTTTTTGGAACCGAGGGAAACCTACTGAAGTCTATGGAGTTTGACCTTTAACCTCTAGTGCGTTAGCCCTTTTTCCTTGACAAATTCATGAATGTGACCACGGGATAGAACCTAACGCTATCCAAAAAGGGTGTTATTTGAATCTCCAGGACTACGGTGCTCTGAAGGTTGTCAACTTTAACATTCCTTTCCACCTGAACTAATTACCGACTGAAATTGGTCATAAATTGAAGTTGACCAGCAATTGAAGGTTAAACCTAAAATTTCACTTACCTTCGTAGAATATTATAGACGTAATCTAACGGCTAGAAGAGATTCTCCTCACGCGAGAATATACGGTGGAGATCCACTATGGAACTCAGGGATTTGGGGTTTTCCCTTCTTTCACAACTTGAGATTGTTTCATCTGGATCGTTGAACCTCCGATGGGCTCGAATATCTAATGGCTTACACTCCTCTAAGATCAATGGTTGTCGTCTACTCTAGAATTTGGGATTCTGGGAGTTTCTCACCTTTTTGCAACAACGAATCTGTTTTTCCGAAGTACCGAATCCTGAACAACTCGGAGATTAAGAATTCCCACACCTTGCTCTGATATACAGCTGGAAGAAACTCCAGGGCTTCGAGCTTCGAAATCTTATGATTCTACAACTCATGTTACCTTCTAGATAGTGAAGCTCGAACCCACAGATCTAACGGTCCATGATTAACCGTCGACAATGGTCAAGATTAATTCTGGGCTCCGGGAGTTCGGGATCTTTTTCACCAAAGCAACTTTCACCCTCCACCTCTCGAAAGGCCGAATTATGAATACTCGAAATCTATGGACACGTGTACCCGTTGTTTGATGGTAAGGATTTACTCTGAAATTCAGGACTCCAAGAGTTCCTTAACCTTTAGCTTCATGACTCTAATTCTGTCGGAGTACCAAATTACCGAACCTCCGAAGAACGAAATCTCGTAGATCTAATGACTCGTAATTGATCACCAGATCTACGACTTTCCTTCACTCTAGGACTTTAGAGCTTCAAGGTTTTTCATCTCTTAGACAGTTACAACCCAAACTTGTTGAATCTTCAAACTCTCACAGATCTAATGGCTAGTATTTCCCCACCAATGTATGATGTATATTAACTCCGTGACTTCGGGCTTCGGGGATCACTTAATAAAAACAACTATAGTTCATCGAAGTAACGAAGCCTGAAGGTCTTAGGGTTTAATGAGTGCGCATATCCTAACTGATATAACAGTTAAGGGATTTTGACTCCTCCCAGTTAGATCTCGTCCACTCAAACCTAAAACAAGTAAATTCTCCTCCTGGAGACTTACCCTTCCTTTCCCTCATGGAGATTCATCACCAAGACGACTCTTTCTCTGGCGCACACGGTGGGTTCCCTCCTAAGATCTAAACTGTAAGAGGTCTCCTCCTTACTTAATGTGATTACTCTGTGTAGTTTCACTATCTCTCATGATATTTTTACTTCAAAAGGTCCTTTTGTGGGCCTCTTGCTTGGCACTGGGAAGGCCTTGTTCTATGACTCCTAGAAGAGAAATTTGTATCTGAAAACAAAATTGAATTATCATTTCCAGAAACTAACATTACACAAACACGAATTTTACTTATCATAGTATCTTTGATTTAGAAAGTACATAGAAATTTTACAGTCTCCTCTCGGTGGTTGAGGGTTTCTCTTTCAATTTTTTACATATATCTATTATGCTAACTCATAATGTCTGATTACTTGATTTGTGCATTGGAGGCTTGTCCAATTTTAATTAATGATTGATGCTTGTATTTCCTTCAGAAAAGAGAGACATATGTTAAATGGTGACTTGTAAATAATTGGTGAAATTCATAAGGATATGGAATATTATCTAGATGATGGTTAGTTATGGTTTTTATAACATTTAAGGGAAGGAAAACTTGACTAGTAATTGGGATTTTAATGATTTAAATTGTGTTATGATTTGGTACTTTACTGATATTGATCCTGAGTCTAGATTTCAGTTTGGATAAGGGAATTAGATGCTTCATTGTTCCTCAGAAAAGTTGTCGGTATTGAGACCTTAAGTGGTCAAAAAATATCGGATGAATCCTGGACTTGAGCGCTGATTATGTGTCTTGGAGGTTCTAACCTTGCAGGTATATTGGATGGGTAGATATTTTTTATTGCCTTGTATTATGATTTTTTTGTTAGAAGCAATGATGTTGTTTGATGAAGCTGGTTGTGGCTGATATTGATTAATAGTGATGGTGTACTCTTGTTGTATGTGATGTTATGTGATATGGAAGATCCTTAATACATTGAAGTTGTATCTAAATCTAGTTGTGCAATGAGATTAATGGAATAGAATGTGTATTGTTGAAGTATGTTAATATCATGTTTCACTTGTTCAAATGATGTTTTATTAATATTTCAAAAAAAAAATATCTCATACCATTTTTCAATTACTATAAGACGTAATAGAGGGGTTGTTACATATGGTATCAAAGTGGATTCAACCCTGCGACATTGGACCATTACGCCATCCATTGTGTTAAACTAAATGATTGAGTTAGATCGCTAATAAAAATATGAAATTTTTCTTGCAGGTAATCATGGTTAGGGGATGCAGGGGAAGTAGATGACGTGATGTTGTAGGAAGAGGTGTGACACCTATGATAATACCCACGCCAGAAGGGTCTAACCTCCGGGGAGATGAACAAAATGTTGATCAAGAACAGGTTTTTGTGGGAGATGTGGTAGGTGTTATGAGATCCTTCCAGAGGATGTCTGAGTTATTGGTTAACCACCTAGATCGATATGAGGGTAGAGTGTCTATACCCAATGAGGGTTCACAAAGTGCTCCATATAGTAGTGGTAGTATACACAGAGAACTCGAGAAGGTGAAGTTTCGCGAGTTCATGGGTGCCACGGATGACTTAGTCGTCAAGGCATGGTTGGAGAATATGGTGATGTGCTTTTCACTTCGTGATTACACCTCCAACATGAAATCTCGCATGGAAGTATTTCAGTTGAAGGGGAGTGCTCTTCTATGGTGTAATATGCTCCTACCTCAACTAAACATGGTCGTCGAAGACGTATCATGGGAATTGTTCGAGGAACGATTTCAGGAGAGGCAGTTTTTAGAGGAATTTATTGAGCATTAGCTTAATGAATTACTCTCCTTACGACAAGGTAGTCATATGGTTCCAGAGTATGAGGCCAAATTCATGGAGTTACTTAGGTATGCTCTACATATGAAAATAGAGAAGTTAAAGGTAAACAATTTTGTGTTTGGCCTCAACTTCAACATTCATGCAAAGGTACGTATCCTAATGCCTCAGTGTAACATCCCGCTCATGCGTGCACTAAGCGAACTTATTCTTTGAGGACACTTTCTTGCAAGTGATCCGGACTATTATACTATTGGTCGTTTGATTATGATCATGAGATATTATGGATTGACGATATGTTATTTAGTTTTATTACATAGACAGATGCTCTAAATTGGGTTCTCCTGAGTGTGCAAGACTTTGGACCTAGAGGATGCAGAAGCATCGATGAAACCCCTCGGATTCTAGACCGAGTCAAGGAGTGGGACTGTTGGGTTTGAATGTTGTTGATGTGACATATGCACATATGATTTGATGTTATGATGCTTGATTATTATTGCTAACATGATTCGTTGATGGATGCAGGCTGACAATAGCTTGCCGACCAGACTCACATGTGGAGTAGAGGGGTCACGCAGGACAACTAGAGACTTGAGGGAGAGGTGTGAGAAGCATCCCTACCACAGCCTACTAGCACTCCCATCGTGGCTCGAACTGTAGGTTAACGATTACCTAGTTTGCGAAGACCCATGATGTTGTGAGAGCAGACTGTCACAGTCGCTCACGATGATTCTAAGGGGCATGCAATAAGGTAGGATTTTTTTACTCCAGGGGTTTTTTATGTCTACCAAGTCATTCAGTGTGCGATTGGCACCCTTGGATCATGTAGTGTGCCCTGAAGGGCACGTCGTGCAAGGAAAATGGAAAGAGATGAGCGACACCCTTGGAGCATGTAGTGTGTCCTAAAGGGCATGTCACGCAAAGAAAAAGGAAAAAGGTGAGTGGCACCCTTGGAGCACCTAGTGTGTCCTGAAGGTCACGTCGCGATTTCAACAGGTAAGTGAATCAACCTAGTCAAACGTAAAATGAATAATGTGATAAGTAAGATTTAAAAACAATTTCCCTAATAAAAATGTCGCCTAGGCTAGTGAAATTAAAATCTAGGTCTAAGTAACACATGTGGTCAAAAATTAATAATCATAATTAAAAATGTAACAAGAAGGGGGTAAGAAATTCAATTAAATTATTAAAATCAAATTATAATGGGGGATTAAAATTTTAAAAGGGAAATGATTGTTTTATCTACATATGCTAATTTAATTTTAATTAAAAAGAAAAAGGGGTAAATGGTTGTTTTTCTACACTTCCTAAATTGAGTTTTAGTTAAAAAGGGAAAAGAGGGAAACTTAAAAGAAATAGGAAAATAAAGGAAAAAGGGGAAACATAAAGAAAAAGTTGAATGTCTAACTTGGTAAGGAATCTTGCCTTGGGAACTTGCTATTTTTGAACTCAACTAGGAATTTAGTAAGAAGTTATTTAAGATGTGTAAGGGAATATTGGGACACCAAGGATCATTTTTAGGAATGATTTTAGGTGGGTGAGGGAAATAGGAATAATTAAATAATTAATGAAATTAATTTTCTAGTGGAACTAGGGGGATGGGTGACATGTGTACGGGGGAGATTTTTCTGATTAAATTAATGAAAAAGAAATTAAATGGGAATTTGGGAAAGAAATCACTTAAAAACTCTATAAAAAGGATGGAGGAGGATTATGGATCTGATCTTGATGCATAACATTACGCTGATGAATTTTTGTCTTGACTGAATTTATCTTGTGGGAGTTGGGATACCCAGCTCGAGTAACAAGTGATAGCTTGACCTTGCGAGGCAAGATGGGTGCTAGTGGTTCTATGGTATTGTGTGTGTGGCCCCTTTGTGGCTCAGGGGGCTCAAGGGGAAGAAGAGTACCCCTAGCGTTGGTTGGGAAGTACCGGTGAGGTCACATCGGTCAGAAAACGAGACCTGGATGGAGCGCACGGGGGACAATGACTCGGAGTTGTTGCATTTGGCTACGATACACATGCGTTTATTTTTTAATGGTATATGAATATTGTTCCTACGCTTTCACTACTGTACTTATTTTGTGTAAAGATTATGTTTTACTCAGCATTTTATAATCAATGAACTTAAATTCATCCCATTGTTATGCTTGTTGCATTTTGAATTGATTCCCTTGGCAAACCCAACCCTGATTGCTATGACTTTTTTGTGTTCTTTTATTGATTACTACGAAGAAATTTTTGTTTTTCCCTTATCCCTTTAGTCATCAGTCTGTGCCTGAGCAGTCGGCCAGGAGCCGAATCGATGGTCGTCACTTCGGTGTTTAAAGACCTATAGATTCAAATGTCCTACTTTTTTGTGCATGGATGATGAGTGGGGGATAAATTTTTCCCAACTGTCTATCCCTTACTTATCTCTACGTTGATTGATCCGTGGTTGAATGATTGTATTTGTGCCTTCTTGTGTTTGAGTACCTCTGCGTTGACTATTTGAAACTCCGAAAACCTCGGTGTTTCCATGAAAGATTATTTATGCACTCTTGTGATTGATTTCATCTCATTTTCTGGTGGTTGGTTTCATCTCTGCGTTTCTGGAATGATTATCTCTATGATTCATCTCTAATCAATTTCTTGGCATATTATCTCAACAAAAACATGGGTCATCTTCAGAAAAATCGTGGCTCTTAGCTATGATCTCATCCTCCTTTAACCGCATTTTGCTGGATCTTACCAGGCTAGATCGTGTAACTTTATGCTGCAATTTCGTGGTTATTATTTTATTTCTATTCAATTATCTTTGTGCTACATTTGATGGCTTTTTCTCCACCAATTCGTGCTTCCATTTGCCGACAAAAATATGGTTTTAATGTTGTGTTTTAGTAGAACATTACCAGTGAATTTCATTATTGTTTTACCTACATTTTAATGTTATTAAACCCTTACCAATCATTCTACCACGATTTTACCTCTGTGATTTCATATCTATTATGCCAGCATTATCATATAATTGCTCTGCAATTTCACCTATCTTTGTGCCAGCAATAGCATCCTTTTACTATGTGAATTGAATGATTGGACCATGATTTTACCTGTAAAATGTGACTACAATTGAATACTTGTTGACATTGTTTTATATAATCTAGATAGCATTAACCCTACGTGTTGGTTTACACAACAATATCTGGTGTTAATGGGCAGCGACATCATATATTTAGTAAACAGTGATCCCATATAATTCATAGATAGAAAATTGTGTATTTTTTACAGAGTTTCCATTTATTAAAGAACAACGAATTGTTTGCAATGTTGTTGTGAATGACAACAAATTTATGGCGATTTTATGATAGCAATTTATATATGCCTGCATGTTGTTTTTTTATATGTCTGCATTCATTTTAATGTTATAGTTGCGATTTTATATATAACTGCAATTATGTACTTATGCATGTGTTTCCTTCCATGAAATACACAACGAATTTCATAATGCTCTATGAACAGGGAAACTGGATAGCGTTTCTTTATTGTTGACAACGATTTTGATAATCAGAGAATGAGTGGGTATTCAGAATGATTAGATCGTCAGAAACAATTTGATTAATAGCATATTGAGTGTTACTTTTTGGACAGTGAAAATAATTATCAATTAGTTATGGTTAATTACATCAGGAATGTAGTATTTAATTTATATCAGCGATATCATATATATGCCAACAATATCCTGCTTAATAAATGGTAATATCGCATACACCATCAATATAATAATTAATAGACAGCAACACAATAATAGTTATCCATCGATAGCTAGATTGTGGACAGCGGATTCTCATGTATCAAGACAATGATTCCATCTATTTAATAGATAGCCAACTCTCATTTATATAGACAGTGACATGAATTATATTATAGACAATGAATGGAAATTTAGAATAGCAATTGAATTAGCACTACATACAATTGATAGTGAATGGAAATTTAGAATAGCAATTGAATGACAACAACTTTATACTTTTGATTTTAAATTGTTGTATGGCAGTAAGGGTTCAAGAGACAGTGAGTTAATGCAGAAAATATTCATGGCAACGACACATAATATAGTTTCTTGCTAATTTACTTTCTAACCGTTCATTCTTTTGTTAGACAGCGGTCTCAGTAAGGGATAGCACTATATTTAAATAACTATGTCATTATTATATATCATTAGTGTTAATAGCATTATTAGCCCTTATTTGTATAGAAAGTGAATATGATTGGACCAAAATATTATTTTGGGACAATGATAACATTTATAATAGTTCACATTTATGATAATAGTAACTTTTATAATAGTTCACTCATTCTTGCTTAGACATCATGCTTAACATATTGTGGTTATGGTTTGATGGAAAAGTCGTTTAATAGCTTGCGCAATTTAATTGAGTGATGTCACCTTGCATCTTGTCGGTTGGTTGCTTGGGTGCGTGGGTATAGTCTTCATGTATGTTTGTCAGTTAGTTCGGTCTCCTAGCATGTTGGATATTTCTTGGGTTGTTGTCTAGATATGTTAGGCTATGCCAGGGTTATTGTCATGCTTATCACCTTTTGATGGCATGATTCCTAATGAGGGGATCATTGCACGCCCTGATGGATAGAGGCGAATGATAACTTGGTCGGAGTTTGTACTTCTCGAAGTGAGCATTGTTCATTGTAGTTGATGTTGGTGCTTGGTTTTATAATGCCTAAAGGCATTGGTTTTTGCGCGCCATAGAGGTTTCTAGTTATTAGTCGTCAGGTCGTTGTGTCGTGATTGTGGATTTTTTCCTTGGCATGTAGGTGTTGTCTAGCTTATGTCGGGGGGGTAGTCGTTTGTATTGTCCTTTGTGTCACATGTTCGTCTAGTTTCTTGATGTGCTAATATGTTGGGTCATTGGTGGCTTGTTGCCTTATTGTGTATGTTGTGTTCGTCGTCAAGTAGTGTTGATTACTTGTTGTCTTGATTGCCTTCCAGCTTAAAATGTTAAAGAAAAAAAAAAATTGTGTCGTTTGTAGTCGCAACGATTGGAGTCGTTACATATGGTATCAGAGCTGGTTCAACCCTGCAACTAGGGATCACTAGGATTTCCACTGCAGTAAACCCTTGAGTTTTAACCTAGCGCTAATTAAAACCTTAACGTATCCATGTAGTGATCTTGATTAGAGGACGCCACAGAGGTTTGCGGCGTGGTGTTGTGGAAGGAGGTGTGACACCTCTAGAGGTGCCCACACCCTCAAAGTCTAACCCCCAAGGGGAAGAACAAGTCCTTGGGCTGGATTCGATTGTTGTAAGGGATGGTGATGGTCTGACAAGGTCCTTCCAGAGATTATCAGAGGCCTTGGTTCACCATCTATACTGAGATGAGACTAGGGCGCCTGTACCCCCCAGGGTCCACAGCGCACCCAGCCAGTATCGTTAGTATTCACTGCGAACTCGAGAAGGTCAAATTTTCTTGAGTTCTTTGGTGCCCCGGACAACACAGCCACCGAGGCACGGTGGGAGAGTATGGCGATGTGTTTTGTGCTTCGCGAATATACTTATAACACGAAGGATTGCATGGTGGTCTTCAACTGGAGGGGAGCACTCTTCTATGGTGGAAGACGCTCTTTTCACATTTGAACATGGTCATCGAAGATGTATCATGGGAACTATTCAAGGAACGGTTCCAGGAGAGGTATCTTTCTAAGGAATTCATTGAGCATCATCTCAACAAGTTCAATGTCTTGCAACAGGGTGGTCGCACGATGCCCGAGTATGAGGCCCATTTTTGGAGCTGCTTCGGTATGCTCCACACCAAATTACCAAGAAACTTAAGGTCAACGAGTTTGTGTTGGGCCTTAATGTTAGAAATTAGCTTCTACTTCGGGTACCAGGAATACTGGACTGAAGAAAGTGTGTTGGATGGTGGGGAGCCACATTACCAGCATCATTGCCCAGAGGAGAGAACGGGAGCATCTAGATCAGTCAGACCCACTACTGTGGGAGTTTTGGGAAAGGCCCATCTGATTCTTGCAGCAGTGAATAACTGCCAAGCATAGCACCAGTCGACTACGCTCGAGACGTTAGGTATCGTCGTTGACCAGACCCTTAGTATTTTGATAGATCTTGGTGCTACTGAGAGTTTCATTTCTTGTGCAGCGCAAAAAAGAATTTATGTAAGGGCAGTCAAACAAAATGAGTTTTGCTTTGTAAAGATGGCATTGAGATCCAAACATAAGGTTAGAGGGAAGGTTACGGGCTATAGCCTTAAGCTGGGGAAGTTTGTCACCAGGGCCAACCTGTACGTCATGATATTGGGATCTTATGATGTCATGATCGGTATAGACTAGTTGGAATCGCATGAGGCAATACTCAATTGTAAGAAAAAATGGTTGAGCTTGGTCGTTGATAAGGGATAGAGATGCGTGATTATAGGTCGGAACTAGGGATTTCCCCTGAGGTTCATCTCTTCCTTACAACTACGGAAGAGAATGTGTAAGGGATGTAATCTTTATGCAATCCTTGCGTTAGACAAGAAGGGAGTAGCGGAAGGTCTAGAACACCTTTCGGTGGTGAGAGAGTTGGAGGACATCTTCCTAAAGGAGATACTTTAGATGTCGCCAGAGAGGGAATTGGCATTTACCATAGAACTAAAACTGGGGACTGAAAACATAGCAAGAACGCCTTATTAGATGTCAACTCTGGAGTTACAAAAGTTGAGAATGCAACTGAAGGAGTTACTGGTATTGGGACTTATATGTCCAAGTGTGTCACCGTGGGGTGCACCTGTTATTTTCATACGAAATAAGGATGGGTCGTGGAGACTCTTCATTGACTACCGTCAATTGAACAAGGCAATGATCAAGAATCAGTATCTGTTGCCAAGGATTGATGATTTGTTGATCATATGAAGGGTGAAACGATGTTTTCAAGGATCGACTTGAGATTAGGGTATCACTAGTTACAGATGAAGGAGGATGATGTCCCTAAGACCATCTTTAAGATGAGGTTTGGACTTTACGAGTTTACTATATTACCATTGGGACAGATGAATTCCCCAGGGGTATTTATGAGTTTGATGAATGGGGTGTTCTGTGAATACTTGGACAAGTTCGTCCAAGCATTCATTGACAATATCTGATTTACTCTCAGACGTTGGAAGAGCATGATGAGCACTTGTGCTTGGTACTACAGTGTCTGCGAGAGAACAAATTCTACGGGAAATTTTCTAAATGCTCATTTTATTAATCGAAGATTCACTACTTAGGGCATGTCATCTCTGACGAAGGTATCTTTGTGGATCCAGCAAAGGTCGAGGCTATTATGAAATGGCCTACGCCTATGAATGTCTCTGAATTGCGCAATTTCATGGGTTTAGCAGGATACTATTGACGATTCGTCGAGGGTTTTTCGAAGATAGAAAATCCGATTATGGAATTGCAGAAGCAAAACAAGAAGTTTTTTCGGTCGAGAAATCCATGGAGTAATTTCGAAGGCTCAAGGAGTTGTTGACGACAACACCGATACTATAGGTCCCTGACATGGACACAAACTACTTTGTATGCACTCACACATCGAAGGAAGGCTTAGGTGGAGTCTCGATGCAAGAGAGACGAGTGATCACTTACATCTCTAGAAATTTGAGAAGGCATGAGGAGAGATATGCGACACACGATTTGGAGTTGTTATCCATTATTTATGCTTTGAGAGTTTGGAGACCCTACCTTATGGGACAAAATTTCGAACTAAAATCGGACCACTCTAAACTGCAACACATATTTACGCAAAGCGACTTGAACGCACGACAATGGCATCGGTCGGAATTGCTTAGCAAGTATGATTTCAAGATTACTTACATAAAAGGTACAATGATCAGAGTGGCGGATGCGTTGATTCAAAGACCACACATCATTTTCGGTGATGCCTCTTTAGACGAATCTACATGAAAAGATTCTAACTTTATAGTGCGACGATGATTGGTAC
>JASDQU010171757.1:25033-38013 GCA_032191745.1 Picea mariana
GAAGCGTGTTGGGTGCTAGAAGTTCTCTGGTATTGTGTGTGTGGTCGCTTTGTGGCTCAGGGGGCTCGGGGGGCTCAGGGGGGAGAATATTACCCCTATCGTTGGTTGGGAGGTACTGGTGAGGTCACATCAATCGGCAAGTGGGAGTTGGACGGAGCACGTGCGACACAACGACTCAGAGCTATCGCATTTGGCTACAGTACGCATGCGTTTATTTTTGAATGGTAGATTAATATTGTTCTTGTGCTTTCACGGCTGTACTTCTTTGGTGTAAAGATTATGTTTTACTCATCATTTTAAAATTAATGAATTTAAAGTCATCCCAGCCTTATGCTTGCTTCATTTTGAATTGATTCGCTTGGCGAACCCAACCCTGATTGTTATGAATTTTCTGTGTTTGTTTTATTAATTACTACAAAGAAAATTGTGTTTTTCCCTTATACCTTTAGTCATCATTCTGTGCCTGAGAAGTTTTCTAGGAGTCGAATCAACAGTCGTCACTTGGGTGTTTAAAGACCTATAGATTTAAATGCCTTTCTTTTCTATGCATGGATGATGAGTGGAGGATAATTGTTTCCCAGATCTCTATGCCTTACTTATCTCTGTACTAATTGATTCATGGTTGAATGATTATCTTTGCTCCTTCTTGTGTTCGAGTACCTCTGCGTTGATTGTTTAAAACTCCAAAAACCTCGGCATTTCCTTGAAAGATTAGTTCTACACTCTTGTGACTCATTTCATCTTTGTTTTCTAGAAGTTGATTTCATCTCTGCGTTTCTGGAATGATTATCTCTATGATTCATCTCTGATCGATTTCTAGCATATTATCTCAACAAAAATGTGGGTCAACTTCAGAAAAATTGTGGCTCCCTTTTTGGCTACGATCTCATCCTCCTTTAATCGCGTTTTGGTGGCTCTTACCAAACTAGATCGTGTAACTTTATGTTGCAATTTCATGGTTGTTATTTTACTTCTATTTGATCCTCTTTGTGCTGCATTTGATGGATATTCTCCACCAATTTGTGTTTCCATTTGCTGGCAAAAATGTGGCTTTAATGTTGTGTTTTAGTAGAATATTACCAGCAAATTTCGTTATTGTTTTACTTGTGTTTTAATGTTATTAAACCCTTACCAAGAATTCAACCATGATTTTACCTCTATGATTTCATATCTATTATGACAGCATTATCGTATAATTGCTCTATGATTTCACCTATCTTTGTGCCAACAATAACATCCTTTTACTCTGCGAATTGAATGATTGGACCATGATTTTACCTGTAAAATGTGACTGTGATTGAATACTTGTTGACAGTGTTTTATATAATCTAGACAGCATTAACCCTGCGTGTTGGTTTACACAACAATATCTGGTGTTAATGGGCAGTGAAATCATATATTTAGTAAAAAGTGACCCCATATAATTCATAGATAGAAAATCGTGTATTTTTTACAGAGCTTTTGTTTATTAAAGAACGACGAATTAATTGCAATGTTGTTGTGAATGACAGTGAATTTATGGTGATTTTATGATAGCGATTTATATATGCCTTCATGTTGTTTTTTTATATGTTTGCATTCATTTTAATGTTATAACTGTGAGTTTATATATAACTGCAATTATGTACTTATGCATGTGTTTCCTTCCATGAAATACACAACGAATTTCATGATGCTCTATGCACAGGGAATCTGGATAGTGTTTCTTTATTGTTGACAAAATTATGTTGACATCTATTTATATGTATTATATAACGATTTTAATAATCAAAGAATGAGTGGCTATTCAGAACGATTAAATCGTCAGAAATGATTTGATTGATAGCATATTGATCGTTACTTTTTGGACAGTGAAAATAATTATCAATTAGTTATGATTAATTACACCGAGAATTTAGTATTTAATTTATATCAGCGATATCATTTATATACCAGTGATATCCTGCTTAATAGATGGAAATAGCGCATACACCAGCAATATAATAATTAATAGACCGCATTGATAATAGACAGCAACATAGTAATAGTTATCCATCGACAGTTAGATTGTGGTTGACAACAGTTTCCCTTAATTTTATATGTTAGTGGACAACAGATTCTCATGTATCAAGACAACAATTCCATCTATTTAATAGATAGCCAACTCTCATTTATATAGACAGAGACATGAATTATATGATAGACATCTAATGGAAATTTAGAATAGAAATTGAATTAGAACTACATACAATTGATAGCGAATGGAAATTTAGAATCACAATTGAATGACAACAACTTTATACTTTTTATTTTAAATTGTTGTATGACAGTAAGGATTCAATAGTCAGTGAGTTAATGCAGAAAATATTCATGATAATCTAGTTTCTTGCTAATTTACTTTCTAACTATTAATTCTTTTGTTAGACAGTGATCTCAGTAATGGATAGCACTATATTTAAACAGCTATGTCATTATTATATATCATTATTGTTAATAGCATTATTAGCTCTTATTTGTATAGACAACGAATATGATTGGACAAAAATATTATTTTGGGACAGCGATAACATTTATAATAGTTCACATTTATGATAATAGTAACTTTTATAATAGTTCACTCCTTCACACTTAGACATCATGATTAACAGATGATGGTTATGGTTTGATGTAAAAGTCGTTTAATAGCTTGTGAAATTTAATTGAGTGATGTCACCTTGCATCTTGTCGGTTGGTTGCTTGGGTGCGTGGGTATAGTCTTCATGTATGTTTGTCAGTTAGTTCTATCTCCTAGCATGTTGGATATTTCTTGGGTTGTTGTCTTGATATGTTAGGTTCTGCCATGGTTATTTTCACGCCTATCACCTTGTGACGGCATGATTCCTTATGAGGGGATCATTGCACGTCCTGATGGATAGAGGCGAATGATAACTTGGTCGGATTATGTGATTCCCGAAGTGGGCATTGTTCATTGTAGTTGATGTTGGTGCTTGGTTTTGTAATGCCTTAAGGCATTGGGTTTTGTGCACCATAGAGGTTTCGAGTTACTATTTGTCGAGGTCATTGTGTCGGGATTGTGGATGTTGTCCTTGGCATGTAGGCGTTATCTAGATTATGTCGAGCGGGTATTCGTTTGTATTGTCCTTTGTGTCACATTTTCATCTAGTTGTTTGATTTGATAATATGTTGGGTCATTGGTGGTATGTCTCCTGATTGCATATGCTGTGTTCGTTGTCAATTTGTGTTGATTACTTGTTTTCTTGGTTGCCTTTCATCTTAAAATGTTAAAGAAAAAAAAAAATTGCATCACTTGTAGTCGTAACGATTGGGGTCGTTACACTCAGTCTTTACACGATGCAACTCAAAAGGCCCTAATAGTTGAGGAACATTTGAATAGCGGGGGTCAGGGAAGGACTCCTTCTAGACATGGTGTACAGGCAACATCGGGAGCGTAACAGCACCCGACACCAGCCAGGAAGGATTCAGAGCATCAAGATACGCCTAGAGGACCTATGTTCATGAAACCATGATGACAGAATCCTCAGCAGAGGACTCCTTACATAGGACCACAAAAATAGCAGTAGCATCATCCACAGCAACAAGATTTTATGCATGTTCTACAAAACATACCGGGACCACAGACTGTTAGACCAGCAGCTTCTACTTAAGGGAACAGGAGCACTGGACCGAAGACTGGATGTTGGACATATGGTGAGCCACATTACTAGCAAGGTTGTCCAATTAAGAAGGACACAATGGTTGGATCATCAATACCCACTACAGTTGGAGATTTTGGCAAGACCCACAGGATACATGTAGTGGTGAACAAATTCCAGGCAGTGCACCAGTCCACTATGTTAGAGATATCATGTACAATCATAGACCAAAATTATAGTATATTGATAGATCCAAGTGCTACAGAGAGATTTATCTCTAATGCAGCGCTAAAGAGAATTAAGGTAAAGGAAGTCGATCATAACGAGTTCAAATACGTAGAAATGGCATCGGGTTCCAAACAGAAGGTCGAAGGAAAGGTTACAGATTGTAGCCTTACCTTGGGAGACTTTGTGACAAAGTTAAATATGTATGTCATGATATTAGGATCTTATGACATAGTGATTAATATGGATTGGTTGGAATTACATAATCTGATACTTAACTGTAATATGAAATGGTTAATTTTGACGGATTATTTGGGACAAAGTAGAGTGATTGTAGGAAGAAACCGGGGAATGTCCTTGAGATTTATTTCTTCCCTGCGATTGCAGAAGAGTATGCTCAAGGGATGCAAGTTATATGCAATATTAGTACTGAATGAAAAGGGGGAGGCAGAAGGACTAGAAAACCTTGATGTAGTACAAGATTTTGCAGACATATTTCCAAAAGTGTTACCAGGTTTACCGCTCGAAAGAGAGTTGGATTTTACAATCAACTTGAAACATGGAACTGAATCGATAGAGAGAACGCCTTATCAAATGTCAACGCTTGAATTTCAGGAGTTGAAATGCAATTGAAGAAGTTGTTGGATTTGGGATTGATACATTCAAGTTTTTCACCATGGAGTGCGCGAATGATCTTTGTTATAAAGAAGGATGGATCGTGGAGGCTTTGCATTGACTACTGTCAATTGAACAAAGCTACAATCAAGAACCAGTATCTATTTCCAAGGATTGACGATTTATTTGATCAGATGAAAGGAGCGATGGTGTTTTAGAATATCGACTTGAGATCAGGATATCACCAGTGACAGATTAAAGAGGAAGATATCCCTAAAACCACTTTTAAGATGAGATTTGGACACTATGAGTTTACATTTTTACCATTCAGATTGACGAACGCCCTGAGGGTATTCATGAGTTTGATGAATGGGGTGTTCCATGATTACTTGGACAAGTTTGTTCAATTTTTTATTGATGACATACTTATTTATTCTTGGATGAAGGAAGAGCATGATGAATAGTTGGGATTGGTCCTGCAGTGCCTAAGAGAAAACAAATTGTACGGGAACATATCAAAATGCTCTTTTTACCAATCGAAGATTTATTATTTGGGACATATCATATCTGGTGAAGGTATCCTTGTGGATCCAGTGAAATTAGAGGTTATTATGGAATGGCCAGCACCAACAAATGTATAATAAGTAGGTATTTTTATGGGTCTAGTAGGATATTACCGACGATTCATCAAAGGCTTTTCAAAGATAGAAAATATTATCACTGAATTGCAGAAGAACAAGAAGTTTCTATGGACTGAGAAATGTGCAGAATCATTTCAAAAGCTTAAGGAGGTGTTGACGACAACACTGATACTAAAAGTCCCCGACATGGAAAAGGAATTCTTCGTATGCACAGATGCATCCAAGGAGGGTTTAGGAAAATTTTTGATGCAAGACAGTCAACTGATCGCTTACATTTCAAGAAAATTGAGAAATAATGAAGAGAACTACACAACGCATGACCTGGAATTATTGGAAATTGTATATGCCTTGAGAGTTTGGAGACATTATCTAATTGGATAAAAATTTGAATTAAATATAGATCACTGTGGATTGCAGTATATTTTTACACAAAGTGACCTGAACGTGTGACAAAGGCATTGGTCATAATTACTTAGCGAATACGAGTTTGAAATTACATACATTAAAGGAACTGTGAAACGAGTGGCATATGTGTTGAGTCGGAGACCACACATATTTTTGGTATTACCTCTTAAGGCAAATCTTCAAGAAAATATTCTAACTTTACAATTCGGCAATGAATGGTATAAATAAGTTAAGAATAATATTAGACAAGATACCATGATGGTACCGAAGTATGAAGGTTATTCACTGGACGACGATGGATTGTTGAGACTTAACGAAAGAATTTGTGTACCTCCTAACAACGAACTAAGAAGTTTGATCTTGAGTGAAGTGCATCGATCAGTATACATGGCTCATCCAGGAGTCGCGAAGATGAAGGAAGAACTTAAGACTTTATTCTTCTAAAAGGGAATGAAAGAAAACATAGTTAGTTACGTGGTGAGATGTCTAGAATTTCAGCAAGTGAAGGTTGAACATAGACATCCAATAGGATTTTTACAGCCACATGTTATTCCATAATCGAAATGGGAAGTCATTTCTATGGAATTTATCGTTGGATTTCCACTGACGCCAAGAAGGCACGATTTGATTTTTTTGGTAGTTGACACTTTGACGAAGAGTGCACACTTTATTCATGTGTGTACGATGTATCAGGATCCAAACATAGCTAGAGTATTTATCAATGAGATTGTAATACTTCATGGTGTACCAAGAAGGATCATATTCGATCGAGGATCGGTGTTTACAGGATGGTTTTGGACTAGTTTCCAAGAGGCCTTGGGAACACAACTAAAATTTATCACAGCTTACCAGCCAGAGACAGATGGGAAAATAGAAAGAACAAACCATATTTTGGAGGATATGCTACGTATGTATGTAATGGACCAACAGAAACTTTGGGAAGAATTCTTGCCACTAGTAGAGTTTGCATACAACAACAATTATCAAAGTATGATTAATATGGCATCATTTGAGTTTCTTTATGGGTGAGCATGTCAAACGTCATTGAGTTGGGATCAAATCGAGGATAGGGTTTTGGTAGGACCAGAAGTGATTCAAGAAATGGAAGAACAGATGCAATCGATAAGACAGAGGATTAAGGAAGCACAGGCTCAACAGAAGAGTTATGTTGATGTGCATCGCATTGACCGTAGTTATGAAGTTGGAGATAGAATATTCTTGCGGGTAAAAACACACAACAGGTCGATCAAGTTTGGAAAGGGTGATAAAATCTCTCCCATATTTGTGGGACCCTTCAAAGTAATGGAAAATAAATGACCCAAGGCTTATCAACTAGCCTTTCCTGATTCTTTGAGGCATATGCACGATGTATTTCATGTATCTATTTTGAGACATTATATTAGTGATCCTTCACATGTTATTGACATGAGTTCTTTGCAAGTGTCGGACGAGGGTGCTCTCATGGTGGAGCCAATCTGCATTCTAGACCATCACATTTGACATCTACGGTGTTGAAGAGTCGATCAGGTCAAGGTCCAGTGGAAAAATTATAGTCCACACTCGGTTACCTAGGAGGATGCATTGGAGATGTGTCAACAATTTCCTTACTTGTTTAATATAATATACATATAGATCTATATCAAATACATTTATTTACTTGATTTTATATATACTGTAAAAAATTTGGGACGAAGTTTAAAACAAGAGGGGGTGTATGTAACATCCCACTCTACTGAGCATACTATTATTAACATATTCTTTGAGGAAACTTGCTTGTAAGTGATCTGAGTATGGTACACTTTGATTTCATTCATATTATGGGTTATATATGATGATGTTGAGGTGTTATGTCTTATTGATTATATTGATGTATAGATATATTGACAGATGCTTTTGACAAGTCGTCCTGAGTGTGCAGGACACATGATAGGTTAAGGATGTTGATGGCATCAATGGATTCCCTTGGACCCCATATTGAGTCAGTGAGTGGATTGTATCTATTGACTATTTCATTTCATGCACATATGTTGTATGATTGATATAGTATGATTTATGTATATGGAATTATTGACAATTTTTTTTTCAGTGGATGTAGGCTTGATGATGCTTGCTAATACGACTCACATAAAGAGTAGAGAGGCCATGCACAAAAATCATACATTTGAGGGAGAGGTGTGACAGTGTCCCTGTCACAGCCTACTAGCACTCCTACCGTGGTCTGAACTGTAGGTTAATGATTGCCTAGTTTGAAAGGTCCATGATGTCGTGAGGGCACGCTGAGACAGTCGCTCACGAAGATTTCTAAAGAGCCCGCAATAAGGTGGAGTCCTTATTCCTTAGAAGACCTTAGTCTCTCACAAGGTCGATCGAGTGGAGTGTTGACTCCAAGTTTCAGACAACTTCCAAAATAAGTCTAAGGCGAGGGGCACCCTTGGAGCACGGAGGTGCATCTTAAAGGGAACGTCGCATAATTAAACTTAAGTCAATAAATCTAGATGGCCTAGAAATACATTGAAATATTTAGACCTTGTTGGATTGACTAATTAATTAAACAATAGATTAGTTGAAAATCCTAACAAGAGTCTAATCCTAAGCTTAAGATTTGGCCTAAGTCTATGTTTAATTTGGGGACTAATTAAAATATTAAATTTGGCATAAATCTAATTCTAGGAAAAGGTGGGAAAAATATAAAGATTGAATCAAATGAACATGTGTGTATCAATTTAATAAAAAGGAAATTTTAAATAGAAATAAATAATAACTTGAGAGGTTGGTTGTACTTAGAATAGAATCTAGAGTCAAACTACACTAGTATAACTAGAAGAAGATTCCTAATTAAACTCTAACTAATATCTAGTTAGGGGACACTCTTTAAATGAGAATCTAGGGAACAAAGGGACACATAGGAGTGAATATAGGAACACATTGAGGATTGTGAGGGATTTTGACCTTTTAAATAAAATAAAAATGGTAATTACTGGTGTAACTTGGGGAGATTGTGACAAGTGTGTGTGTGAGTAATCCAAATTAAAACTAACTAAAGAGTTAATTATATGTGCATGAGAACATGTGTCAATGAAGAAAATTCTATAAAAACAAATTATGGAGAAGGGAAAAGGGGGGGATTTTGTTGAGCATTGTTATGCTGTCAAATTTTTATTGCACTATGTTTTACTTGTGAGAGTTGGGATACCAAGCTTGTAAAAAGGTGGAAGCTCTTCCTTGCGAGGCAAGTCTTGGAGCTATTATTGTTGGTTTCTTGTGTGAGGCCCCTTTGTGGCTCGGGGGGCTAAGGGGGAAGAAGAGTACCCCTAACATTGGCTGGGAGGTACCAGTCAAGTCTACGTGATTAGAAGGCGAAGAAAAGGAAGGAGCACAAGACTTGAAGGGCATCTTCATTACGCAGCTTTCATTGTTCCTGGTATTTTTATATTTTGAATTTATTGATATTACGAGTGTATTAGTACAATAGATTGATAGAGTCACTGTAGAATCATTGGAAAGTATGAATTCCAAGTGTTATGTTTGTTTCCAAACGAATAATAGTTACATTGTTATATTTTAAATCTTCACTGTAAATTTTGGATGTTTTCATAACTCTAATTGAGTGGCATGATCCTCATTGTATAATGTTAATTTATTTTGCGTATAGTCTATGTTTAAAGTCGGTATTTTCATCCATATTTGAAATATGTTTGATCATAGTTTTTAGTTGAGATTATGTTAGGAAATTTAACAATGCATTCTTCATTGGTCAATTAAGGATTTAGTTCTGATTTGTATCGTGAGTTTCTTTGATAAAATTCTTTCGAAAGCCTAATTTAATTCACATTGTAGATCCTCTGTTTATTTTATGAAAAATAAATTCCATTTGTAAATTGGACCTTTGTTTATTTACATTTAAATCCTAATTCAATTCTTATGATGAGATCTATGTCGAATTGTGTTATGGATCCGAAACCTTGTATCTTTTTTCTATTAACGCTTATGTCAATTCAAATTCGTTGTATTATGAACATCTGTGAAATTTTTTCAAATATGAATTTTATATCGTGTTTTTCTCTATCGAAATTTTTGTTTAACCCGAAGTACTAGTAGCATGAATATCTTTGTTATTTTGAAGTTAAATCCATAGTTTTCGTAACCGAGGGAAGACTGTTGAAGTCTCTGGAATTTGACCTTTAACATGTAGTGTGTTATCCATTTTTCCTTGACAAAGTCATGCATGTGACCATGGGATAGAACCTAGCACTAGCCAAAAAGGGCGTTATTCGGAGCTCCGGGACTCTAGTTCTCCAGAGGTTGTCAACTTTAACACTCCTTTCCACCCTAAGTGATTACCGACCAAATTCGGTCTTAAAGTGATGCTAACCGACAATTGAAGGTTAACCCTAAACTTTCACTTACCTTCATTGATGATTATAGACTTAATCTAATGGCTAGCAGAGATTCTCCTCACGTGAGAATCTACGGTGGAGATCCACTCCGGAACTCCAAGCTTCAGGGTTTTTCCCCACTTTCACAACGTAAGATGGTTTCATCTAGATCACTAAACATGTGATGGGCTCGGAGATCTAACAACTTACACTCCTCTAAGATCAACGATTGTCGTCTACTCCGGAATTTGATATTCTAGGAGTTTCTCACCTTTTTTCAACAACAACTTTGTTTTGTCGAAGTATTGAATCTCGAACAACTCAGAGATTAACAGTTCCCACACCTTTATCCGATCTATGGCTGGAAGAAACTCAGGGGATCAAGCCATCATAATTTTATGCTTCCACAAATCATGTTAACTTTGAGCTAGCGAAGGTCGAACCCACATTGTCGATGGTATTCGGGACCTTAAGCATTGTTAAATACTTATGGAGTTACTACTCTACAAATTTTGATTTTATAATTGATTACTGAACTAGAATCTTGATTGTAACTGTTTAAAATCACTAGACATGATTATAAAATTGGTCAAGGTTATCTCGGTTATTGAAAGTGGTGAATGTGCATGTATATCATTTATGTTTATTGAATTCTAAAGAATGAAAAAAAAAATTATTAAAATAAGTCCTAATGTCTTGTTATAACACCCATTAGTGTAACTTGGCAGATCCATTAGATTTCATTGAATCCTGGAGTGTTACAAGTATTGTTATTAGAAAATGTTGTGGGGAGCTATGCAAATGATTCACAATTGATTGTTACAAAAGTTCATAATCAAATTGCTAATAGAAAATTCAATTGCAATCTATTAAAGTTTTATTGATTCTTGAAAAAAAAAAGTTGAAATATAGATATAAAGATATTAAAGTAATAAAAATATATATAGCACCTCTGTTATGTACACTTATACATTAATTTTAGTTGATGGAATGTTAAAATTGGGATCTGCATAACTCCTAACTCCTATCTCACTTATAGCAATATTATTGCTATGCATAACTCTTAACTCCTAGCTCACTTATAGCAATACTATTGGGATCTTCATAACTTCTAGCTCATTTATGTGCAAGTCATTCCACTCTTGAAACATCATTAATTTTTTGAAATAAAAAATCCTTTGAATCCTTGGGATTATAGGCATGTGACTCAATATATTATGAGGAGGAAATAAATTTGCCCCTGTGCCTAAAAAACAATCCTAATTACCTGGGAATCAAACTACACAATGAAACCCTTGGTGGCTTACACAAACCCTCGCCTGTGTTATCCAAGCCCGAGAAAACATCATGCATCCAATGTAATGCCTATTTAGAGAGTTATTATGCTGACGTCCCCCTGTTGCAGTCAAGGATCAAAGCATTAGAAGAACAGGTGACAGTGTTGGCGAAGGAGAACAATAGGCTATGAGCTAATGACAAGAAACAAAAAACCACTGGCTCGATTGTTTTCAGGAATGTCAAAGCTGCAACAGCCTTCGTCAATTCCAAATTATCATGACCGAGTTGTTTTCTGATTGTCCAGGTATGAATTTCGATATGAATTTTTCTTTGAAAGTTTGATTGAATTAATATAACGAATTGGGTTTTGATTTCGATTAGCTCTATTCATTTTAATACATATGAAACGATTATGTTATAGTTTGATCATCAAAACGGTTATGTTGTGGATCTTGTACATTAGTTTCATTTTGTTAAAATTAAATATAGATATGATTTGGCTATGCGATTTTGTCGTGCCCAGCTTAGTATAAGCAATTGATTGGTTTTTGATTCGGTTTGGTTTTGAATCAATTCTGTTCATCTGATTTAGGATAGTCGATTTGGTTTGATTTCGATTAGTTTTGTTTGTTCCTAATAAACTCAAAACAACCCTGTTGATTTTGATTTACCAGGAAAGACTCTGTTTTGTATTGAACCAATATTCTCATTTGTATTCTGATTATATTCGACCTGTGCTAAAGTTCTATTTGCTAAAATCGTGGAAGCTGTGTTGATTCGTAACGATTGTGTTGACCCAAACTGTTTCGATTTGTTCCTGATTGTTGCGTGCCACGATTAGCATGATTGGTGTATATGTTTAATATAGTTATATCAATTTGAAAAATGATCCTGTTGATTTCGTTTAGATTCGACAATGATTTTGATGGCTGAAGCGACATAAACTATTGCATGGAAAATTTGTTTAACCGGTTACAGTTTGTGTCGATTTCAATTGGTTCATGAAAATGATTTCATTACTGATGAATTATCTAATATGGTTCTTTTTACCCCGAATTGGTGATAACAAACATTGAACAGAATGCATGTATCTCTTTTATCATTCGATTGATCATAATCTCGTTTTCTCTCAAATTAGCATAACAGTTTTTTATTTGAATGATTCGTTTGGTTTTAATTAGCATACAAGTTTTCGTTTGGTTTCTAATTAGAAATCAAATATTGGTTTAATAGTTTGAATATAATTCCTTAGGATTCGAATTGGTTTTAAAACAATTCTGTGTTAAATTTAAACCAGCTACAGAATCGCAAGATTTTGTAGCTAGTCTTAGAAATTAGATTTTTATCAATTTTTTCAATAAGGTATCCTCTAATCTTGTCTATTCTTGTCCTCTTTCAGGTGCAGATGAATTTACAATGATTAATTGGGCATGTTGTGGCAGTTTATGAGATACTTTGGATTTGGTTTTGTCTTAGGTTGTTAGCTTGAGTCAGAAACTTGGGATATTTTCCCAGATTTGTGTAAACTGTTTTGACAACTCCCACAGGAATGTTTTACCTTGTGGGAGGTCTTTAAATACTTGTTATTTTTTGTAATAATCATCATCATCACTGTGGGAGAAATAGACTATGGATTTATGATACAGACTTGGGACATGTTCTGTCCAAGGAAGGGGTAGCAGTAGACCCTGGCAAGATCAGGTCTATCATGGAATGGCCTACCCCAAAGGATGTCTCAGACATCAGATCCTTTATGGGACTGGCGGGATACTATAGGAGATTTATAAAAGATTTCTCCAAGATTGGTT
>JASDQU010171759.1:7260-18636 GCA_032191745.1 Picea mariana
ATATCCCGACAGTGACATGGAATTGTGGGACCACGAGGGTTAGTGGAGTACAGGTGGCACTATATTGGAGTTCGGGGAAAGGAAAGACCTGATTTCATCAACGTCAGGACTCGCAATCTCGCAAGTTTCGAAAACCTGACAAAGGGATAAGGAGTGGTGAAGTCAAGTCCACATGTGTCTAGGAAAATCGGACCATCGGGGTTCGGAGGTTGGCAATTCAATTTGTCGACATCGCAAGTAGTGATTTCTCGACAGGAAGAAGTTTCGATAGTAGAGGGGAGTCAACGTTGACTCGCATCGGACTTCGGGAGATCGTGAGGTGAGAAGCACACGACCACAGGATTCACGAAATCGCGAAGTCTGATTTCCCAATTGTGAAGGGAGGTCAGAAAGGAGATGTTGTGGGTGAAGAATTCCCAACAAGGAATTAGAAGATCATTCATGCTCTTCGGGCCAAGGTCAGAGAAGGTCCTGTTGATCGTGATCATTCTCCGAGGAGTGGGAGAGGTTGCATCAGTTTTGGTATCATAGCTGGAATATCTTTGCTTTCTATAGTAGAGAGAAACAGGATTACACCATGCCACCAAGAAGGGAAAGGTAGTCACCTGACCCAGAAGATAGGGAGGTGAGAAGAAGAGGTAGGCCGATAGGGAATCCAGAAATGGAGCGCCAAATGAGAGATCTCCGAGCAAGACTCAAGGAGATGGAGACTGCACAGAGATGCAGAGTTGTTGTAGGTTATCTTAGTGATTTCGAGGTAGAAGAGGAAGATGGGCATGCAGAAGAAGTCACAAGAGAGGATGCATCAACCGAGCGGTTGATCAAAGCCATCGCCAGGATGGGTGCGAAGGAGAAAATGGATATTCCAGTCTACGAGGGAAGTCTGGATGCATAAGAGCTATTGAACTGGATCTGAGCTCTTGACACCTACTTCGATTATGAGGAGATCAAAGAGGACAAGAAAGTCAAACATGTTGCCACCCGATTGAAGGGACATGTAGCATTATGGTGGGATGAGCTACAGGCAAATAGACGTTCCAAGGGAAAACATAAGATTAAGAGCTGGGACAGGATGATTGCTAAGATGAAGGCGAATTTCATCCCAAAAGATTATACAAAACACACTGTTCAGGTGAATGGAGAACCTGAGATAGAAGTTGATGATGGTGAAGGAGTACACCGAGGAGTTTTACAAGCTCAATATCTGAGCAGGTCATCGAGAGAGTTATGATGAGAAGGTGGCGAGATATTTGAATGGTATGAGATACGACATTCAGGATGAGTTAATCATGGTAACCATTAGGACAGTTAAGGATGCTTATCAGATGGCTTTGAAAGACGAGGAAAATCTGAGCTGTAAGCAAGGTCAGCAAGGGCGAGGCAGGAGTCAGCCCAGAGGCAAGGCAGTTGCCTAGGAGAAATACCAGAAGCCCAAGGAGGAATGGAAGAAACCTTAGTGTAAGGTTGAAAGAGGTGGAACCTCACAGCGAGGAAAACCACAGGTTGAACAGAGAAGACAAAAAAATGATCAGCGGGGTGATTATGTTGATGCGAATACTCTTCCTCGTACTAGAGGTTGAGGTAGGGGAAGAGGTGGAGTGATCACATGTTTCACATGTGGAAAGAATGGGCACAAGTCATTCGAGTGTCCAGAGAAGAAGAAGGATACAGGAGAAGCTCACATCATTGAAGCGCAGAGGCGTGATGCTGAGAATGAAGATGCAGACAGCAGGAGATTGCTTGGAATGCATAAAGTTCTCTTAACACCCGAGAAGGAGGTGGAGAACACAGCTCAGAGGAGCAGACTATTCAGGACATCTTGCAAAGATAAAGACCAGAAATGCAAGGTCATCATGGACAGCGGAAGCACCAACAATCTCGTTTCAACCGAGATGGTAGAAAAGCTAGAGTTGGAGACAACAGATCACCCAAGTCCATATAAAGTTTCATGGATACAGAAAGGACACCAGGTAAGTGTTACGAAACAATGCTTGGTTGAATTCAAAATAGGGGGTTATAATGATAAAATTATGTGTGATGTTATTCCCATGGATGTATGTCATTTATTGCTGGGTAGACCATGGCAATATGACAGAAATGTTGTTCATGATGGGAGGATGAACACATATACCTTGGAGAAGGATGGGAGAACACACAGATTACTTCCGATAAAGGATCAAGAGGTGAAGCTGGAAGTAAGCAGTACCATACTTCTCATGAGTGGGAAGGAGCTTCTCACAGAGATGGAGAAGAAAGAAGATCCACAATTCTTTGTGGTGAGGAAACTGAGAATTGTCCTGACTAACACAAGAGTGGATGACTTGCCAGATGAGATTCAGGAACTGCTGGGAGAGTTCGCTGATATCATCATGGATGAACTACCTCGTTCGTTGCCAATGATGAGGAGTGTGAGTCACCACATAGACCTCATACCCGGAGAGGGTTTTCCGAACAAGGCTGCGTACAGATTGATACCACAAGAGAATGAGGAGGTCAAAAGGCAGGTACAGGATCTGCTGGACAAAGGACTGGTCAGGGAGAGCCTGAGTCCATGTGCTGTTCCAACAGTACTAAGTCCAAAGAAGGATGGAGGCTAGAGGGTGTGTACTGACTCCAGAGAGATAAACAAGATTAGCATCAGGTACAGATTTCCACTACCGAGAATGGATGATTTGATGGATTGCCTGAGTGGGGAAAATTATTTTTCAAAAATTGATCTGAAAAGCAGATATCACTAGATTCACATGAGGGAAGGTGATGAATGGAAGACAACATTCAAGACAAACGAAGGTTTGTACGAATGGATGGTCATGCTATTTGTCTTGACAAACGCGTCGAGTACATTCATGAGGCTGATGAATGAAGTATTCAGGGATTTCATCGGGAAGTTTGTAGTCGTATATCTAGACGACATAAAGATTTTCAGTAAGACAAAGGATGAACATGTGAAGAATTTGGCCATTGTGATGAGAAAGATGTAGCAGGAGAAGTTGTTGGTCAACATGAAGAAGTGTTCCTTCATGAAAATAGAGCTCATTTATTTGGGTTTTGTTATATCGGCGAATGAGTTGAAGATGGACCCTGAAAAGGTGGAAGTGATCAAGAATTGGCCATCATCGAGAAATGTTTTTGAGGTGAGAAGTTTCCATGGTTTGGCTAGTTTCTACCAAAAGTTCATCAGAAATTTCAGTGGAATTAGCGCAGCAATGATGGACACAGTGAAAAAGCGACACAAGACTTTTCATTGGACAACAGAGGCTGAAAGGAGCTTTAATCTATTTAAGCGGAAGATCACAGAGAAACCAATTCTGGTGTTGCATGATTTCCATAAGACATTTCAAGTGAAATGTGACGCAAGTGGATATGCTATAGGAGCGGTCTTAAGCCAGGAGGACAGGCCAGTTGCATATTTCAGCGAGAAGCTGGATGAAGCGAAGCTGAAATACTCCACATATGATAAAGATTTTTATGCCATCATACAGGCATTGAAAAAGTGGAGGCATTACTTGATCCCAAAGGAATTTGTATTGTATAGCGATAATCATGCATTGCAGTTTGTAAGTCAACAGGAGAAGTTGAACCAGAAACATGCAAAATGGGTAGAGTACATGCAGAATTTCACATTTGTGATCAAACACATTTCACGAACTACTAACAAAGTGGCGGATGCTTTGAGCAGGAAATGTTTTCTATTGCAGGAGTTCCGAGTCAAGAACTTGGGTTTTGAGAATCTAAAGGACATGTACGCAGGAGATGCAGACTTCGGAGAAGCATATGAAGCAGCTGAGAATCTGGTTCTCAGAGATCAGAGCCTATGGATGGATTATATGATCCAAGAAGGATTACTATTCAGAGGCAATCAACTATGTATTCCAATTTGCTCCATAAGGGAGAATTTGGTGAAGGAAAATCATAGTGGTGGATTAGCAGGTCACTTTGGCCATGACAAAACGTTCGCGAAGCTAAGAGAATCATGTTTTTGGCGAGGCATGCGAGCAGAGGTCAAAACGTTTGTTGACAGGTGCCGAATTCGTCAACATTCGAAAGGCCGAATGCAGAATGAAGGTCTTTATCAGCCATTTCCCATACCCGAGAGGCCATGGGAGGTAATTATCATGGATTTTATATTGGGATTGTCGAGGACACAGAGAGGGGTTGATTCCATCTTTGTAGTGGTAGACAGGTTTTCAAAGATGGCACATTATATTCTGTTTCAGAAGACCAACGATGCGACTCACATCATAAACTTGTTTTTCAAAGAGATTGTTAGACTTCATGGATTGCCGAGAAGCATAGTCTCGGACAGGGATACAAAATTCATAGGTCATTTTTGGAGGATGCTAGGGATACGAAGCTAGGGAATAACTTGGCGTTTATTTTTTGTTACCATCCACAAACAGACGGACAGACCGAGGTGGTCAACAGAAGTCTTGGAGACTTGCTGAGGAGGTTGGTGATGAAGCACCATAGCAGCTGGGACAACGTGTTGCCACAGGCAGAATTTGCATACAACGATTCGATGAATCAGAGTATAGGCAAAAGTCCATTTCAGATTGTGTATGGGGCACAACTGAGAGAAGTTTATGAACTCAAGGAGTTAGAACAGGCTATGAATAGCAGTGCTAGTGCAGAGAAGTTCGCTGAAGCGATGAAGGAACTTCACGGTAGGGTGAAGCAATGATTGATGGATTCAAATCAGGAGTATAAACGCAGAGCAGATAAACATCGGAGACAACTTCAATTTGAATTTGGGAATCTTGTTCTAGCACATATGAGGAAGGAAAGGTTCCCAAGGGGAACATATAACAAGCTCAAAATGAAGAAAATTGGGCCATGAAGAGTCCTGAGGAAATTTGGAGAAAATGCTTACGAGATTGAGTTGCCGGATGGCATTGGGATATCTTCAATATTTAATGTTTTAGATTTATACCCATATAAGGCTGAAGAAGTAGATACTAGAATGGAGGGACCAGTGATCCAGTAGTAGAAGCAATTACCAGTTGCAGAGAAACCGCAGATGGACTACATACTAGACAAGCGAGTGGGAAAGAAGACCACGTGAAAGCAGTATTTTGAGTACCTGGTGAAATGGAAGAATCACCCAGTCGAAGATGCTAGCTGGGAAAATGAAGCAGTGATATGGAAGCATGGAAAGACCGTTCAGGAACTCATGGACAGGATCCCATGAAATTTTTCAAGCCGAGGAGTATGATACAGGAGCATCACTCACTCATCAAGTGAGCCAGTGCATGAGCAGAGGACAGCTGGACAAGCCAACAATTTCTTTTTGAATTTCACCTTGACATGGTTGCGCCAAACATTAATATGTGAATTTAATGAATCACACTTTGTATATTGTAAATGGACCTTGAGCCTTTAAGCTCTCGTCCTTAGTATATAGGAAGGCATTTCATAGATTTAATGCAGGTAGATAGGTGTTTAAGTCTAGATTAGACAGTTTCAGTTTTCGAGAGGGAAAACGTACATAGACACCCTCCTTTGTACATTGTAAGGGGATTATTCAGATTATCATTCATTTAGGAGCAAGAGGAGAGAGCATAGCAGAGGATTGTATGAAGAACACCCATCTACAGAGATTGAATTAATAGGAGGAAGCTTTGATTCAATTCCATGGTTATGTGTTATTTCTCTGTGTGTTGATGTTATGCTCATGAGTATTTTCTTCCTGTTATGCATTTGTTTTTATATGATGTGTATGTAATTTCATGGTTGATTTGAATTCTGAGAGAAGAAATGAATGAGTTTCAATTGTTTCTCTAAGTGAGCCAAAGAATTCTTGCAAGGAGTGCAGTTGAATTTGTCCGCAAGGAGTTCGTGACTGTAGGGCCTACTTAGGGATAGCTTTTGTTCTCATCTCAGAAGTGCATATTTGGCACCGAATCCTTGCAAAGCGTATGCAGGCTGGACGAAGACTCAGGGTTGCGATTCTGAGCAAAGGGAATTGAGATTTCTGCTGCAGGGGTGCGCAGAAATGAAGCTTCAACACTCAGTCGTGTTCGAAGATCTGTCACAAAGAGTGAATGCAACAAGTTCTCATAAAGACTTGTGAAGTGAGGATAAAATCAGGAGGGATAGGCCTATAGCTCACTAAAGGGAGAATTGCAGGGATGCTGTGGAAAGCCCGAGAGAAGCTCCACAGGTCGACGAGTGGTTAAACAGAGTTTCGCAGAGGAAGCGTTTAATTCACTTCATAGAAAATAACAAATGAAGGATGGACGACTGAAATCACCTGGAGATATTTCACGAGAAACCGAGGACCGTTAGATCGGATCATCAGATCTGCACGTGCCATTGCATATTAGCACAACGCAAGTTGGAGCACCAAGTTGGTGGAGTGGAAGCGGCGATATCGCGATACATGATATCTCGACAAAATCATAATCGTTGATTGTGGGGACACGTGTCAAGGAATCCCAGAGAATCGGGGTTCGGAGGATTGGGGTTCTCGACGGCATGGAACACTCGCAGGGTGGATTCGCGATACGCGATATCTCGACAGTGACGTGGCATTTTGGGACCACGAGGGTTAGTGGAGTACAAGTGGAACTGTATCGGAGTTCAGGGAAAGGCAAGACCCGAGTTGATCAACGTCAGGACTCGCAATCCCGCGAGTTCCGAAAACCCGATAGAGGGATAAGGAGTGGAGAATTCAAGTCCACACGTGTCTCAGAAAATTGGACCATCGGGGTTCGGAGGTTGGCAATTCAATTTGTCGACGTCGCGAGTAGCGATTTCCCGACAGGAAGAAGTTTCGATAATGGAGGGGAGTCAACATTGACTCGCATCAGACTTTGGGAGATCATGAGGTGAGAAGCACACGACCACAGGATTCACGAAATTGCGAAGTTCAATTTTCCGATTGTGAAGGGAGGTCAGA
Source organism: Picea mariana (assembly GCA_032191745.1). Taxonomy (NCBI): domain Eukaryota; kingdom Viridiplantae; phylum Streptophyta; class Pinopsida; order Pinales; family Pinaceae; genus Picea; species Picea mariana. Next base: position 14,159 of record JASDQU010171759.1, read on the forward strand.
AAGGAGTTGTTGTGGGTGAAGAATTCCCGACAGGGAATTAGAAGAGCATTCACGCTCTTCGGGCCAAGGTCAGAGAAGGTCCTGGTGATCCCAATCGTTCTCCGAGGAGTGGGAGAGGTTGCATCACACTGCATGCATAGTTGGCGCTGCTAATTTAGTAAGATACTTACTAATATACACCATGGATTGATATACCATATATCCCTCCACCATAGAACCCTCAGGATGTGCTCTTTGTCTAACCAATGCCTTCAATGATTTCACGTGTCTCTCCACCATCCACATTGACCTTGTGTGAATAGGTCCACAAATTTCAATCTCCTCAACTTGGTGTATGAGGTAGTGTTCTTGTGCATTGAAAAATGTAGGAGGTATATACTTTTTCATTTCACACATTAGATGAGGAATTTCTCTCTTCCAATAATTTATATCATCTTCAGGGATTTCTTTCAATGAAAACCATCTACATGATATCGTGACAAAAGAAAATAACATGTTTCAACATAAGTACATAATATAATATATTACATTACATTACAAGTAAAGCACGTGTCATTAAGTACAACAATAATTTGAAAGAACATTTCTCATATAAATCACAACTATGTCTTATCTCATGTATTTTCCAAGATCATATATAACTTGTTTGACATTGTTGTCAAAGTCGTTTGGGAGAGATAGTGGTAGAACATACTGTAACAACAAAATGAATCGTTATTTGTTTCGACCAAAGTAGACAAACAAAAAAATAAAAATAAATAAAAGATCTATAAGTCCAATATATATAAATATGTATACCAAAATTATTACCTTAATGAAGGTATGCCAATCATGTGTTTTTACCCCACCAAATTCACCTTTCTTCATTAAGATATTTTTTATGTTTGAAGCAAAACCCATGGGAAATTTAATTCTTTCAATGACCTCTTTTACATCATTGCTTTGTTTCTCTGTTAATAAACATAGAAGGTTATTTCGGTCTAGTACTCCATTTGATCTATTTTAATATCAGATCACACTTCACATTTCATGATTGACTTCCTGAATGTGAGTAGAAATTTTGACAATTTTTTCTTTGTCCCTCCTACCATCTATGATTTGCCATAATGTTTCAGTCACATTCTTCCTGATATGCATTGTATCAAACACATGAGCTATTTTTACCTCCTCATAGTACGGAAAACTCATGAATTGAGAGGGATAATATTTCATTCCTTGTGGAAGCACATTATTAATACCTTCATGATGATTGCGACCTTCATGGAGCATAAAAGAAATCAGAAAAATAATTATCAAATATGGTAAAATAAATTCAATGATTAAAATAAACATTCAAAACATTACATGATCTACGATACATTATGAAATTGAGTACCTTGACGATTTCTATTATATTCCAACCTCCATAGGTGATGTGTCATTCTTTATGGTTTTAAACTAGTCTCTTCTTTCCCATTGAAAAGATGTTTTTTCAATAGTATGATACCTATGGTTCTTAGAAAGAAGGTGCCTATACTCATAAAACACCATATTTCCTAAACTTTTTGAGTGACGATACTTCATCTTAGGGCCAGAAACCAGACATGTAAATTTTTCCTTTGTTTGAAGACTTGGAACAAATGGATTAATCTCAATTATATGATGGGATTATTTAAAAAGTAAACATGCACCATGATAAGTTTAAAATATTATATAGTATTAAATCACAATATTATAATGCTTATACATACCACAAAAATGTGTTAGTCCAGGGGCATCATGAATTGTCCATAAAAGTGTTCCACAAAATTTAAATTTCTTCTCCCCGATTGGTTTACATATGTCATAGATTGTGATGCCAGCCCATAACTTTAGTAGCTCGTCGATAAGAGGCTTGATATATACATTCATATATTTAACCTTGTACTTACCTAATATTTGTTTGAAATTACACATAATTACTAAAGGAATGATATCATGTAATATATATAATTAAATAAATAAACAAAATATATTATGCAAAAATTGAAACAAATGAAAATGTTAAATTCAAAAAATCAATGTAAACAAATACCTAGAACAATCATTTTCATCATTATGTGCTCCCTCTTTATTGACATCCAAGGAGGATTGTTATTGTTGATAAAGAAAAATAGGCCACACTGAGTAAATAGACCTAAACTCTTCAAATGGATTAACATTGTCAGTTGCCAATGAAATCCTAACATTACGAGGTTCATCCTTGAAATCTCCCCATTTTTCCTCAATTTCCCTAAATGCAAAACCATCAACAGGAATTCGAAGAACACCATATCCACTTATGTTACATGGATGGTAATCTATAAATTGTGCTATGCTTTCACACCTAAATAATCGCTGCAAATGTAGAATTATGGGAATATGACGAAAAAACTTTTGAAGCACCGTTTTTGTTACTTGATCGATTCGATATATACTAATAAGACATTGCAAACATTCAGTTTTCAAAGAATGTTGTCCACAATATATAATATGGTCATTAGGACATGCATCTATAGTTTGATAATTCATTCCAATGTCTTTCATAATGGCATGCAAACCTTGATATGTGCGAGGTAAAATATTTGACAATGGTAACAAAAATTCACCTAACAATATACAACATAACAAACAAGAAGTTAATGTAAGAATATTAATTGTAAAAATTGCATTCTTATTTTACACATTAATTAGCACTAAAAGAAAAAAAAAATCAACATTTATGTATAGTATGAGATGAAACATATTACATACCTTAGTATCTGTTTCATACAAGTGTTCAACAAGTTATTCATAACCTTTAAGTTCGCTAGCAACAATGTAGCGGAGAGAATATTTTCTCTTGATCCTTCATAAAGTCGTTTATTTTCCTTTTCTAATAGATGTTGATCATAAATACCAACATTTTCCCCATCCTCATATGGCTGTGAAAACAAATCTTGGATCATTTCATTTTTCCCATCATCTTCTTCCATGGGATCATTAACTTGATTTGTCCCATCATCTTCTTCCATGAGATCCTCATTTTCCTGGTCATGATGATGTTCCTTAGCTTGTGAAACTTCATTTGTACTAATACTTGGTGCAATATTTTGCAGAAAGTTAGAGGGAGACTCTAACTTTATAATTACAAACAATCATGAAAAATTAGTGTATACTATAACAAACATTCAAACAATATATATACACATATATAATTTTATATAAAATCGACAAAATAAAAAAAGATAATGAATATATAGCTAATTACCATGGGACGATATTCATTCGATCCGCCATCAATGTGACCATATTTCCTACAATGTTTTGTAGTTGTTTCTATTAAAATTCTTACGAGATGTCTAAGGAAACATTTTTTACAAGGGAAATAACATATACCATCACCCTTTTCACCCACTTTAATTTCTTCCCCACCTCTAATAACATTCAACGACATTCTTCCACACAAAAATACCCTTTCAGAACCGTCGTTGTTATAGCAATATTGTCACAACATATTTGAATCATCAAATATTTATAGTGCAATTTTATGTCACTATCATCGCAATTGCGATGAACGTGACCTAAAAATATTTATTTTTTTACCTATTTATTTAAGGTCATTTTTAACGATCAATTTTAAGGTTTAGTAATACGTCGCTCTTGTGACAGACAAAGTATAGTCATCTCTATTGCGATGAACATTGAACATAATAATTTGGTCAAACTACATACGTCGATATTGCGATGAATATAGGGTGGATTTAGAAAAGCCGAACGTTTTCTCTTATGTTGCGACGAAAGAGTACTTTCGTCACAAGTGATCATCGCAAACTTTTCAATATGTAGTAGTGTTTGGAAGCCATAGGTTGTGTTGGACCAACTCTTTCTAGTATAGTAATAATCCTTCTTCTCTATATTGATGTTATTATTCTTATGTCAAGGAATCCCTATGACCTTATTAAGCAACTTTTAACCCTCAAGGACTTCTTCTCTAGTACAAGCTTGACTATGAACGTTGACAAAATGAAGGTTATGATCATTAAATCCAACAAGATTTCCTACGATGAGTTTGAATATGACAATAATATGTTGGAAGGAGTTCCTTCATACAAGTATCTTGGAATTGATATTCATCACAAGCTCAAATGGAACTATAGCATTGAGAAAAAGATAAATGGAGGGTGGAAAGATTATTATGGGATTGAAAATAATTGTGAATTAGCAGACCTTTGGCTATGGGATAAGAAAAATATCCTCTTTGAGACTATTGTGTCTATTAGTTGGGCCTGCTAGACAAGAACAAATTTCATGAGTGGGTTAACCGAGCCAAACACATGTAATAAACAAATAAAAAAACTAAAACAACTAAGAAAATAAAAACTAGAATGCATAAGAAACTTAGAACCACAAACAATCAACCAATGACCAAGATAATGCCACCAATGTATAACTATATTAGTTGGAAAAACACCATAGAAAAAAATGAGGACTTATGGGTC